>WSYQ01000274.1:0-25419 GCA_011426435.1 Lysiphlebus fabarum | reverse complement strand
TTTTTATTGTCAAAAAATTATTTATTATTAATAAATATTAAAAAAATTTTACAATAAGAATTTTACCGACGCGCGCTCTGGTAGTAAAGCTAGTAGTTACATAACTTTTCATTGTTAGACTGAGCAACACTGAGTAACGTCAATCCTGTATCAGGCTCTCTTTTTTTACATTATTTATTGATAAAAAATTATTAATTATTGTTAATTTTATTAATTAAAGTGTTACAAACATGGTCAGTGATAAATTATTGATGGATGTTGTGTAATTTGTGAAAAAATATAATGGCCTTTGTCAGAGCTGTCAAAGCTGACAAAAAAATGTATGATTGGCTCTAAAATAAACAAATGGTAAGATTTTATTATTTTATTTTATTCTTATTAATTATTTAATGCACAAAAAAATATAATTAGACTTATATTTATCATTAAATAATTAATAAAAAAATTATTAAATTGAGGTTAGGTTGCCTTTGTGATAAAATTAAAAAAATTAAAAATTTTGTTTATATATATTAATGTTATTTGTATTGACATTGTGCAACATTTACAACAGGATAATTTTTAACCCATTATTATTAACAAAAAAAAAAAAAGACAAAGAACGCCATCATTAATTTTCTTTGTCTTTGGGCTTTTGTTGGCGTCCTTGGTTATTGTTGATTGTGATACTCAATTTAATAATTATTTATTCATTTTATTATTAATTATTAATAATTATAAGATCAGTAAGCTGGTATTTTTTTATTTTTTATTGTTATTTGTTATCAATAATATTAGAAAATATTAATATTTATTTGGTATGTTTTATATTTACAGATATGGTTAAAACAAATGCTGGGCTAGATGATGTGTATAGTTCATCAATCATCAAAAAGACAATTTATATTAATAAAGAGAGGACAAAATAACAGTGATGATAATGTTTGTGTAATGTTGGTTTTCATTGTTGTTACCAACTAGTTGATAAAACAAATAGAATTGACTTTAAAGCATTTGGTGATTTTATTCTGGACAAAGTAACAACATTTACTAAAAAATAGCAATGATAATTATACAATGCCTAAACAATGATGATTATTTGGTGATGATAATGATTTGTGAGTATTTTATTTTACACAAAAAAAATTAATAATGATGCTGGTGTTATTATTGTTTTTTATGCTTTTTTGTTTGACTTGATGTACCACTTGGTGTTGTTGTATATTGGTGAACATTTACTTCATCTGTGGATCATTGACAGTATTGATAATTTAAATTTATTTGTTAATAAACAATAGGTATGTGTATATGATAATGGTTATGGTGTTATGAAGCTTGTTGAGTTTGTGTTACCAAGATGTTAATCGATTAATCAAATTGATTTTGAGCTATTTGATAATTCAACAATAACTAAATACTAGATTATACTTGAAATGACAACAAAATAAATGAAAAAAAAAAACAATCAAAACCATCTACATGATATAATGCTCCAACAATAATGAATTCAAGATGTTAAAAATGAAAAAAAACAACTTAAATGTGCTTTAGCAACAAACACTATCATATCACTTGGTACATACTAGTGTAATTGTTTTTTATAATTTTTTTATAATCAAAAAGACAATTTATATTATTAAAAAGAGGACAAAATAGCAGTGATGATAATGTATGTGTAATGTTGGTTTTCATTGTCGTTACCAAGTGGTTGATAAAACAAATAGAATTGACTCTAAAGCATTTGGTGATTTTATTCTGGACAGAGTAACAACATTTACTAAAAAATAGCAATGATAATTATACAATGCCTAGACAATGATGATTATTTGGTGATGATAATGATTTGTGAGTATTTTATTTTACACTAAAAAAATTAATAATAATGCTGGTGTTATTATTGTTTTTTATGCTTTTTTGTTTGACTTGATGTACCACTTGGTATTGTTGTATATTGGTGAACATTTACTTCATCTGTGGATCATTGACAATATTGATTATTTATGATACAATATGATAAAATAATTATTAATAAGTAAAGTATGTGAATAATTTTTTTATAATCAAAAAGACAATTTTTATTATTAAAAAGAGGACAAAATAGCAGTGATGATAATGTATGTGTAATGTTGGTTTTCATTGTCGTTACCAAGTGGTTGATAAAACAAATAGAATTGACTCTAAAGCATTTGGTGATTTTATTCTGGACAGAGTAACAACATTTACTAAAAAATAGCAATGATGATTATACAATGCTTAAACAATTGTTGAATTGATAAAATAATTATTAATAAGTAAAGTATGTGATAGAGTTGGTGATGATGA
Organism: Lysiphlebus fabarum; assembly: GCA_011426435.1. Classification (NCBI taxonomy): domain Eukaryota; kingdom Metazoa; phylum Arthropoda; class Insecta; order Hymenoptera; family Braconidae; genus Lysiphlebus; species Lysiphlebus fabarum. The sequence continues at coordinate 23,118 of WSYQ01000274.1, read as the reverse complement.
TAAATAGTGTTGTGTGTTGAGTGTATGTAATCCAGTGAAAAATGCTTATAAAATATGATGGTGTGATAAAAAAAAGTGCTAAACGTGTGTTGCTGATAGATTCATCTGGATTAATCATCATGAACAACATTGAGATCATCTGGTGACATCGTGGAAAAATGAACATCCGCTTACAAGGTAGGATTTTATTCAATTAATAATTACATTGATAAATGATTGTATATGGTTTTGACTCGTACAATATAAACATTATTGTCTGTATTATGTTTTTCTGAGTTATTATTATTTTATTTTTTTGATTTAATTTATTTTATGTAATTTAGTTTATATTATCTCTGTTATCATGTACATATTTGTATGTGTATACATAGACCTCAAGTGTTTATTGATAAATCCATTAATATTTGCTGCTTAAAGCGCAATAATTTATTTATTTATTTATTTTTTTTTTTGATATCCCTATTTAAAATTTGTCGTTTAATAATTCAGCGAAAAAATACAGTGTTTTAATTTTTTATATATATATATATATATATAAAACGATCCGTTAAAATTTTTCCAATTTTGAATTTTCCTCGTAGTTAATATGAAAATACACCGGATGTATTTTCATGGAAACTGTCGTTGGCCGAGAATCTAACATACCATCATGTGGCTCCATCATCATAACAAAAAATATGGCCACTGACTTGGTAAATAAATAACAAATTAAGACTTAAAAATAGAATTATAATTTATTAAATTTTTGCAATAATAATTATTATTAATGAAATACTTGAAATAAATCAAAAACTATTCTGGTAAATTGAAAACTTTAAACATTTATTAATCATCTCAAGATATTTATAAATTCTTTATTTTTCATCACAATGAGTCAAATATATAAAAACAGAATAGTTTATTAAAAATTAATATTATTAATTAAGATACATATTTTGTAATACTCCAAGTAACATATCACAACGTTTTTTTACTTCATCAAATGTTCTATCACCAAGTAATTTACTGACACGTGCAAACGTATCATCTGAATAGTCTTTTTGTATATTTTTTAATAATAACAAATCTTCTTGTCTTGTCCACGATTTATTTTGTTGTTCTTGATTGCAATTAAAATTATCATCTTCAAAACTTTGTTCTGATTCTGATTCTAAATCAGTTTCAGTATTAATATCACTTGATTCACTTGTTGTATCATCATAATCATCTGACATTTACTTGGTATTAAATCTTTAGAAATATAACACATTGTATCATACATAATATGTTTTTTAATGTATAAGTTTCATGGAATCAGATAAATTTGATATATTAAATAGAGAATGTTTTGAATGTTTCAATTATCTGAAATAATAAAATTTAAATTATTAATATGATAATATATAATTGTCAATTAATATTAATATTCTTACAATAAATTATTTAAATTGTTTTTGCATTTTGTTGATTGAACATGAATTTCAGACATTGAATGCATATATGACATAACAAAATGTTGTGTCATCAATTGAACATGTTGTTCAAGTTGACATGTAATAATGTTGAATTGTTCTTGAGTTACATAACAATGCATTGTTGGTTTTTCCAAAATATGAGAAGAATCATACTCAATTTCATTCTGAAAAATTTAAAATAAAAAATACATCAATCATTTTGTTTTATCTTTTTTTTTTAAATAAATATAATTTAAATGTATTAAATGTTTTAAAATAAAACATACTGATGAATTATTTAAATTTGATTCTATCAAATTTATACCATCATTTGACTTTTTTTTTCTTGTTTGATCATTATCAAGTTTAGGCAAACTATTATTATTGGACAATTCATTAAAGTCTATTGAAAACTCTTCATATAATAAATCTTTTTCTTTTTTTGATACTTTTACACTTTTGTCTGATCGAAGCTCTTCTTTGTCAACTAAAATATCAATTTATTTAATTAAATTAGATTTTATATAATTATTATTCACACATATTGTTTTAGATAAATTATTATTAATAAAATACCAGTTTCAGTTTCATTGTCTTCTAAAATATTATAGCTTGGATCATTAACATCATCATCATCCACAATTAATGCATTAGGATCAAATAGTTCTCCCCAATTTGGATCATTTACCAAATGACCATTATGATACATATCTGGTAAAATATCTGGAGGTATAAGTTCTTGTTCAAGTTGTTCAATTGGTGTTTCACTTAAACAAAGTTTCGATCTTGTTCTTTGACCAATACTTTCTTCCTTGGTAAGGACATGAGGAGTTCTAATCATAAAAAAAAAAAAATAAAAATAACAGAAAAAGTTTAATAAATTATACAATACTTTTACAAAAAATTATATTAATTAAATTATAATTACTCTGGAATTTTAAATTCATGATCATTTAAATTATAATGATTTTCATCGATAATATTTGTATCAATTGATTGAGGTGTATTTGTAATTGTGACTGGAGTTAAAGGTTCTGACTCAATATCACTGCTTTCTACATTTTCAATTTTATCTTCACTTGGTTCATGACGATCATTGTTTGGATCATATTCATCATCAGATGAATCTTCATGTAATAAATCATTATCAACTAGTACTTGTACGTGTGGTGATACTGGTTTTTTTATTGGTGTTATCCATGGTATATCTGTCATTGAACATGCTAATTCTTTAGCTTTTGATCTTGTTAATTTTGGTTCATAAATAATTTGTTCATCTGAATCATGAACTTTATTGTGTACCATTGATATAACATCTTCATTCATAATAACATGTTTTAATATATTTTTAACATTTGTTGCTGTTAAATTTGTTTTAGCTGCTTTGGCATCAAGTTGTCGTTCAATTTCTTCTTCCATTTCATTAATACCAGTTATTTTATCATTAACATCATAACGAAAACGTTTTTTTAATGTTTCATCATCATCAACTTCTTCAACATCAATTTTTAAATCAATATTATCAGAATCATTTGAATATTCACTTTCAACATCTTCATCTAAATTCATTGTAAATGATGAATTTTTTTTTTTTTGTGAATTTGACAATGATTCAAGTGAATAACATTGATTTGTATTTTGTTCACATTCATTATTTTGATTTACTGAATTTATTTTATCAAATTTTTTTTAAAACAGTCTTATTATATTTATGGTCATTTATGGCCTCTCAGTTGCAATCATAACAAATTGAAATAATTTTATTTTTATAAAAAACTATTGAACGATGTTTAACAAAATTATTTTAATAATTAATATATACTTTTTTATTCAATGAAACCTTTCAATTTAATTATACACCAAAATTATTACATAAAAACAAATAAAACAATAATTATATTTATATTTATTTGAATGACAACAGTGGATGAAAATTTATAGAATGTGGTGATTCAACAAAAGCCTGCTTTAACCTTCACGTTAACATGAATAAATTAATGTTTCAGTAACTCCTCCAGGTCTCTGTTAATTAAAAATGTGTTTATTATTAATTAATAATCATTTTTATAATTAAAATATTTTTGTTACCTTTTTTTGAGTATTTTAATCTTTACTATCCATCAAACAAAATTGAATTAATATGTAAATGCTTAACACCATCAGAATTGAACTATTTTTAAAGATTCTTTTATCTCAATTTAATTATTTAATCTATTAATAAATTAAATAATTAAATATATATATTTGTTTATATTTTTTTTATTTATTATTGTTTATTATTATAGGATTATAGTTGACAAGATGGCCACATATATTGTGAGGACGCCACTCTGAAATTTGTTGAGTAAAAATCCACTAGATAGCGCTTTTTTATAAATAAATAATAATAAATAAATAAATTATTATTAATAAATTAAAACCATGAGAAAATAATAATTAATTATAACAATAAAAAATTAATAAATATTTGATAATTATTATTTTTTTTTGATAAAAACGCCATCTAGTTTTTTTTGTTGAAGAACATCAGTCTTGTGTACTCTATGCTCACGTAGTGTCCGTTGTGATTATTTTATCTAAATTTCTCATATTTTTATGTGTTAAATAATTATTAATTAATTTTTTTATTGATTAGTAAATGCGTAGAAATTTTTTGAGTATAAATTTATATCTTAAATTTGTCTAAAACAATGGATATCAGCACAATGAATCTCCAACAAAGTGACATATATAAAAAAAAAAATGAAGTCTATTGAAGTGTATGTATTTCCACTTGATTGTTTTATTATTTATTTAAACAATTAACAATATAAATTAATAAATAATAAGGGTCGTTTTATAGTTATCAAGTTTAGGTTTTTGCAGTTTATTGTGTGAAAATATTTTTTATTTTTTTATTGTTAATAAAAAAAAGAAAAAGTTAGATTTTTATAACTCCTGGTTATTCAAGGTAATGAAAATATAAATTAATATGACTGAACAAGTTGAAGATCTTGCTGCAGTATCATTTGATAATCCAATTAAAATATTTGTTGATAGTAATCAAAAAGTTGTACATCGTATTTATATATATATTATATTGTTTATTAGATGTTAAAATTGGTGAATTACATGGTAATTTATCACAACCACAAAAAAATGTTTTATTTGTTTTTTTCTTAATTTTGTTTTGAATATTTTTTTATTTTCTCTTGCTCTCTCTCTCCCTCCCCATAATTTTATGCGGGTGGACGTGTGCAAAAAAAAAAAAAAAAAAATCAAGTACGCTTGACCTTGTACAGTCTTGACTTAGTTTTGAGCGAGTGCACATTGCTCCTGATTAATTATTTATTTTTTTTTTTACTAATTATCGTTTAATAAAATAAATTATTTTGGTGTTCAAATTAAAATTTTAGTGAGTACAATATTTATTAATTGTGGTAATTATTCTAACACCTGTAGTGATCGGTTTTTTTTTTTTTTTTTTTTTATCTTGGACGAGAGAGAGACAAAAATGGCGGTTAATAAAATTGAAAAAAATACGCCATATTTTATTAAAAATTTTTTTTATAATAATTAAAGTTTTTTTATATTTACTAATTATTTATTCATTTAGTGTTGTTTTTATAATTATTTCAATAATATTTATATTATTTTTTATATTTATTTGGGTTTTTTTTTGGTTCCGTTTTGATTTTTTTATATTTATATTTTTTTTTCTTCTCTCTCTCCCCCTAATTTTGAGCCGGTGCATGAGTGACCATGTAAAAAAAAAAAGTATCACCGCTTCATCTTACACAGTCGTCGTCGAGATTCGCGCGGGAGCAGATCGCTCCATATAAGTTATTAATTCTTACAAGCTAAATTCATATTAAAAAAATAAAAATAATTTAATTGTTTAGTCAAATAAACTGTTCTTATATTTGAGTAAAAATTTTTGTGAATTTTATATTTATTAACTGTGATATTTATTGTGAAAAAAAAAAAAAAAGACTTTATTTTTGGTGACCGTTAAATGTTTACTGGAACATTGAGGTAATACATTTATAATAAATATTATTTATTTTTTCTTATTTTATTTGTAATTTTGTGATTAAAATAATTTTCGTGAGTTCGGGATTGATTAGTGAAGTGTTCAATTTATGATTAATTTTTTTTTATAATTATGGTGTCCGGCGTTCGGTTTTTTTTTTTTTTTTTTTTTTTTTTTTGTCGGCCATTTTGAGTCAAGCCCCATGGTGATAAAAAAAATCAATAGATGGCAGTAAAGGTCATTGCCGCGAGGCGGAAAATTCAAATTAGTTTATTTTTTTTTTTTATTATTATTTTTTTTTGGAGTTTATCAAGATTATCAACGATGCAAATTGTTGGTGATAAAACATAGCTGGATCTATCGACAAGCAAGGTTATTGATTTAATTATATATTTTAAAAAATTTCTATGAAATAATTAAGATACATTTTTTCTATATTGACACTTTTTATTGAATTTTATTTGTCGGGTCAGTTTTGTTTTTTATTTATTTATTTTTTTTTCACAACATTGTATCATATCTCACGTGTGCCGGCATACAAATAAAAAAAAAAAAATATATAGGCCTTTATCGGTTGTTTTGTGTGCCTTTATTCGTAAACACACGAATACACACATCTTTAAACACCATTAGTCCATATGTTTTTTTTTTGAATAAAAAAAAAAAAATATATATATATAAAATAATATTTCTAAAAGGCATTCATGTATGAACTCTTACGTGTTCACTCTAGTCTGTTTTTTTTTTCATTCATAATATTTTTTTGACAATAGAAATAATGCATACTAATTATTTCAAAGTTTAAATATTTATTTAATATGTAGATGCATCTAATTATTTCTTAAACTTTCATGTTTACAATTTCATTGAATATTTAGTTTATAAATAAACATTTGATTTTGATTTACAAAATTATATCAGCATAACAAAACACTTAAAATTAATATATTTTTTTATCATTGATTATCATGATAAATAATTAGTCATCATTCTTAGATTTTCCAAATTAAATACCACTAATTCAAATTTCTAATTTTTTTCTTTCGGCATTGTTGATAACAAGTTGCTGACAACTTTTTCAAAAAATCATAACAAAAAAAATATCAAGATATAATCCTATTAAATATAATTATTCTCTTTCAAAAAATAAATTTGATTATGATAAAAAAATAAACATAATAAATGAAAAAAAAAAAGGGTGTGATATTTTTCGTGGTTCGTTTAATCACCTCAGAACTTTATCCACATAGAACTTGGATGAATAACGACCGTTATGATGCTGTGTGTTGTGGAGTAGTTTTTTATTTCTTCTCTCTTTTTATTTGATGATATTACATCTCTTCTTATGGGGATGCTGGGCTAAAGAATTTTTAGGTAGCAAATGCATATGACAAAGACAGGTATATTTATACCTATAGGTATACATTTATTTACATGAGAAATACCAAAAAGCCTTGTAGTTATATAGGTACATACAGTATGAGTATATACATACATATATATAAAAATATTATGTATACATATATGTTATGTTATTGCGTTTGTGGTGCTTTGTTCTTATATATATTTATATGATTCAATGTGTTGGTATTATGTGGCGCTGTTGGTGGAAGTATCACCGGGAAGAGAGTTCAGACTTTAGCGTCTGTCATAGCCAGTTGGCCGTGAGCATTTGAACACAAATGTCTATGATATTTTTTATCATCACATTCAATTTACCTTTCTATCAAATTTATTTATTAAATAAATAAATAATATTTGATACAATTTATATCTCAATTTCATTGATCAAATCATTTTTTAGTGTTTTATCACAAAAAAAATAATTAATTTTGTGTTTGTCAGTGTCATTTTATTGGATTTTTTTTTTTAAAATTAATGTTTGTGTATATCAAATCGAAATGAGGAGCATTTTAAATCAGTGGTTTTTATTTTATCATAGTTATTAAGTAAATTAATTACAATAGATTAGGTACAGGTATTTTTATTATTATCTGATTAAATATCATCATATAAAATAGTATTTGAAATATGTGTTTGTGAAAATTTAAAATAATATCAAAAAAAAAACGTGGTGATATTGTTGTCAAAATATTATTGGCATATTGTTTGTGTATATTTCTATTATAAAACTCATAATTTCAAGTGCATTGTGTGCAATTTTATATTCTCAGTTTGTTTATTTTTTTAAAATAAATAAATATAAACGTGTGTTAAGAATAAAAATAAATATAAAAAAGTGATTGTCATTTGCAAATGTATTAAAAAATAATATATTTATTATTATTCAGTGTCGTATAAATAATTATTTACCATCAGTGAATATTTATTTATTTTATTTTTAATTATAAAAAAAAATTTTTTAAATCATTCGGTGAGTTTAAAAAGCTAGATTATGTTTAGGATAAAATAATTATAATCACTTTCTTTTTATAAAAATCTTCTTGAAGCATATAATGTACGATAACCGTGAGACTTTACATTAAAAAAAAAAAAAAAAAAAATGTTGACATGGTCATGAATGTCATGAGGTATAGCTTGTGTCAATTTGTCAACAAATATATACGCGATATTTTTCATAAATATTTTTATTTTATGCATATGCGTAGGCAATATTAAAAACATGTCCTACGTATATATATTTATTATAAATAATAGTTTAAATAATAATTTTGATTTAGGAAGTTTGTGACATTATAATAATTAAACTTATATATTTTCAAAAGTTTGCGGAATTGTTATACTTGCTTAAACACTTTAAATACATTTGGGATTGATTTGAAATTTATTTTTTATTCAGAGAGTAAAAAGAAGGCAATATAATATTTTTTATTTATCAGACAGAGGTAAATGAACTGGTCGAGGTGAATGAATTAAATTTCGAAACTTTTGAAAATATCGTTTGCCAAGCTTCAAGTTGGTTTAATAAAAAGACAATAAAATAATATACTACTTTTTTTTTTTGAGGAAAATTATTATTATTTTTTATTATTTCGTGGCTATTTTTTAACAACCGTCATCAAATTTGATAGATCAAAAAAATATACCAACTTAAAATATTATTGTGTTATTAAAAAAAAATATAAAATGCAATGTAATATATTATTTTTTTTTTGAATTTTATTTCCGGAAAATATTAATAATATTTAGAAAAATTGAGTATACATAGTTTATAATTAAAAAATAGTAAAACAATTGTTGTATTTATTTTTTATTATTTATATATATTGTTAGTTTTTGATAGATTAAAAATTCAAATAATATAAACACGTTTTGTTTCGTTATTTTTTATCTTATTTTTATTTTTTTGAATATTCCGATTGCGTAACGTGATGCTTTTAGCAAAATGTCACGTAGTATTTGCAAGAGTTAACTGTATATATATAAATGTACAATTATAAATTTGTATATATCCAAATATATATAGATTTATTAAAAAAAAAAATACAGAATATGGCCTAAATCATATTATGCAGCCTCGAAAAGTCTGTTTCAATGTCATGAATTAACAACATTTTATTTATCAATTCAAATTAAATAATTCAAAAAAATAATAATAATTTCCTCAATAGGTAGATAATTATTATTATTGATATATTTTTAAGTGTAATTTCGTGTTAATATATATTTATATATTTTTTTTAGGTCCTCGTGTGAGTTAAAATGTAGTTTAGTAAATCGATTTTTTATTTTGTAGTTCATAATATGTTCATTCAAATGTGAGCAATATATATAATATAATTGAAATTACATGGCTGGGATTCAACGACTTTAATTCTTTTTTTTTTTTGAATATCAATCCAGTAAAAAAATTGATATTAATTTTTTTTAACAAAACATAAAGATAAAAAATAAATTAATGAAAATAAAATAGTAATTTAAAAATCTATTTATGTATGAGTAAATAGATTTTTTAAATTATTTTTATAAATATTCTGTTGATAACTTAAAAATATATTTAAGTAAAATTTAATGACTTGCAAATCTGTTGAGATCATTATATATTCCTTACAAATTATAATTTCTGTCAGTGGATATATTATAAAAAAAAATTTAATAAAATAATAATATTGAGTTTAGCTTGACGCTGATTTAATGCAATAAAGATGTTATAGTTTAACTACGTGACCTAATTATTATTATCGGTTAATATATTTTTCATGACTCGACAATAATCCGTGTAGAAATATATATTAAACATTTTTAGACTAGGTTAAAGATTGACAAATTTATCTTGAAACTTTGCTGACAGTTTTGGTTTGATGTCTGTTGAATATCATTATTTTAAGTAGCTCTGATACACAACCCCTTTCAGGTGGATTGTATTTCAAATTAAAAATAAAAAAATTTAATCTTATAATTGATGAATCATCAGTATTATATAACCATCAATGATGATTGTAAATATATTGTATTTATATATTTATATATATACACCACAAGGATATCCGGCTGAGCATTGATATACTCCATATTAATAATTAATAATTTGGATAATAAAATGTATATAGTCACCCTTTTTTCGGCTTCACTTTTTGGTTGATTATTTTTCTTCTTTCTTTTTTCATTTGTCATTTAATTTTACTACAAATTGTTCACTAATGCATTGTATTTCAATGCTCTCATAAAAAAGAGAAAGTTGCAATAATTTATATTCATCTGAAAATAAAAAAAAAACATCATTATTTTCATTGAAAAATATATTTGAGTTATAAAATTAAATAAATATATTTTTTTTAAATTACTGTGTATATATATCAACAGTATTTTTATTTTTTATTTTTTATTCAAATAGTGAGGTTTTGAATAAACTGTAAATTTAATTTACTCATTACAAAAATCAAATTCTCGTAAAATTAACATCATAAATTATTTTTTTTTATTTCTTAACATTTATATATTTCTAAAATATATTTATTTCCTTATGAATATATATAAAAGTAATAAAATTTTTATATATTTTTTTTCTATTTTTTATGATATGTATTTTGACACACTTATTGTTGTTATTTTTTTTTTTTCATAACATCTAAGTGAAGTCTATAAAAATACATATATTAAATTTTTTTTTTTAATTTAATTTTTAATGTTTCTTTGCTGTTTTATATACAGCTCATTTTGATATGATTGTTGTTAATTTATTCGAGTAAAGCTCATACTCTGAGACATAAATTTTTAAAATAATTATAAAATATAATTTATTTTTTTTTTTTTAAATTATAACATGGTCCCCAGGTGACACACGCGAGTAACCACTGTCAGGGACATCATCAGTAGCCATAACGCGCAATATATTGTTTGCTGTATATCAAACATATTTGTGTTTTGAGTTTCTATATTTTCAACTATAAATTTATATGTATTAAATTATTATACTTTCATATTAAAATACTTGTACACAGTAGCCACAAGTAAATACAAAAATTTACCCTCATAACTTTGACGCGATTTCACTGGGTACACTTGAACGCCCGCGTGCCTTCAACATGCATAAATTTATATATGATATACAAATACATATGAGTATCATGTTTATGTATGAAAAAAAAAAAATATTAATAAATTAAAATGTATATTAAAAATTTACAAATATAATATATATAAACGTGTATTTAATATTGTATAAGCATACATAGGAAATAGCATATGCATCTATAACGCACAATATATATATATAAGACACGCGCGCAATAATTACAAGTGTTTGATGTGCGTTATATTGAAAATAAAATAAAATAAAATAAGGTATATATACAATGGCAGTCTTTATGTTTGATTCGAGGTTATTCATGTATGCATATATTACAAGTGAAATTATATCGTGTAACGAGCTGAATGATCAAGGACGATACAGTCCACGGTAGGCGAGAACCACAGTCAGCCTGTTAATTTCTCATTACGCTGTTTTTTTACATTTTCAATATTTTTTATTTTATATATTTTTTTTTTTTTTTATTGATATGCTTACTTTACAACATTTGTTTTTTTTTTTTTTTTAACTTTATTTTTCATTTAATTGCATTTTTTTTTTATTCAAATCATCCTTGTAATTATAATGATGTATCGTGAATATAAAAAATTAAAGAAACATGTCTTCTTATTGATGCTTGACAGTGATAATGATATTTTTTATTTTATAGTAAATTTATTTTTTTTTTATTTTAATTTTATCGTTTATATATGATGTACGTTTTAAATTCATGGCTGGCATTGTGAGAAGGGCTAAAAACCCTTTCACCGAAAGGGATCAAACAAAAAAAAAAAAAAATAGAAAGGGTGACCAGACTGGTACAGATCGGTTCAAAAGTATATTCATTTAGATTTAGTTTTTTTTTTTTTCTTTTTTTAAATGAGTAGAAATTTACTAGGTTATTATATGAATAAATAAATGATTGAGTAAATGTTGAGTTGATTGGTTTTACTAAAATATCTTGAAAGTAATAATATTATTACGTAAAAATTTAATAAATTAGTATACATATGCGGATGTTTTTGTAATACGCGAAAACATTAAAAGCAATATACATTCAATTTGTGATGAAACAAAAAAAAAAAGAAATAAATAGTAATGTAATTAACAAAGTATTGTATAATAGTTTTTTTTTTTTTTTTTAACGAGTATTTAAAAAATTTTATAAATAATTATAATGAAGTAGTAAAACAACTGGATAAATATATAGTTTTTCTTTTTCTTTTTCTCCTGAGAAAAAATAAAATAAAATAAAATACTAGCTTGGTATAAATTAATAGCTCACTAAGATCACAATAAGGGTTTTTTCTTAAAAATAAAAAAAAAAATAAATTAAACTAAGTTACAGTGTTTATAGTTTGTCTGATTTAAAAAGAAAAACTTTTTCTCACGACTTTTAGACTTTAACATATTACTAGCACTTTTTTTTATTATGATTATTTTATTTTTTTTTTTTTATCAAAGACCTTTATCACGTTTGCTGGTTATTCATCCCTATACATCATTTTGTTTTCCAGTGATTTTAAACTTGATATAATAACTCAATGGTTTTTTGTTTCAAAAGAAAAAAACTTTTGCAATTTTTCAGTATTTGATGTTGAATTAAATAAAAAATCTTAAAAAAGTAATTGAAATTTAAAAAAATTATAGTGTATTTAATTTTAGATGAATTTAAAAATTAAAAATTCAGGTTACTTTTTAAAAGTTTTATTAAACCAATTTGATAAATTTAATGAGAAAAAAAAAACTAGTATTATTTAGAGGATATATGTATATACTTTTTACAAGAGGGTTCGTTATAGTTGATGACATTTGAAACTATATAACATAAAATGATAAAAAAAAAAAGAGGGTATATAATTGGCCAATTAGTAGGTGACTCGTGACAGTCTTAGAGTCCTCGAGTTTTTATTTATTTTTCTTATTCGTTTGGTTTTTCATTGAATATGAATTTTCATTTTTTTTTTTTTTTTTTTTTTCATATATACTTTAAATCATCTTATGTGTTTAAAAGTACTAATGCTATCTTGAGTGTATTTTTCATGTATATATTTTTATTTTGAACTGAATATTTGATATTTACTGTGATTTTTTCAATTGAATTTTATTTTAAAATTATTTTTCTTCTATTTTTTTCAAGACAGTTTACCTGTTATCTTTTCAATTCAATTGGCACTGTATATATTCAGACAGTGTAAAATATATTTGACAGATGAATAAATTTTTCAATTGTGTTTATATATATACATGCTTTGAAAATCTGATACAGTTTATGTCAGTTCAAATAAGACCAGTTAAAGTGATTGTCAATCTGATAGTTTCAATTTAATTGACCACTTGGCACTTTATCTCTTTTGACCATCATATTGAATTTAATTCATGAAATTTTCTAGCCATTAAAATGTCATATTAATTCTTTTGTATTAAATTCTTTGGATGAAATTATGTTATCATTAGTATATAACAAAATTTTAAATAATCATTTGAGAAAGTAAAGCTGTATGATTGTCATAATTAAATGGAATTTGCTATTTTAATTGATTGAATCAATTTATACAAAAAATTTTATTAAAAATAAAAATATACATATTATTTTATGAAATGAACAATAAATTAAATGTATTTTTAAAAGCAATATCTTTTTTTATTTTATTTTTTCTCTATAATAAATTTAAATATCGATTAGAATCATTTGAGTTGATCAAATAAAAAATATTTTAAAAAAAGTAATCAAAACAAATTTTGAATAAAAATCAATCTGACATGGCTAGACATTTAGAGGCCATACCAAAGGATAGTATCATCAAATAAAAAAAATATAATAAATAAATATGTGAAACGGATTACTCGGCAAGTTTGAAACGAAATTCTATTTTCAAATGTATACATTTTTTGTGGTAGTAGATGCACACGGCAAAAATGAGATGAATATTGTATATATATATATATATATACAAAGAAATTAAACATATATATATATATATATATATATATATATATATATATATATATATATATATATATATATATATTAAATTCAGTATCTGTGAGTGTACCTTATAAAACAGCATCATATAAAAGAACAACAATTTTAAAACAACTCGAGAAGGTTTTAAACTGGACCCGAGGTCTCTCGAGAACTCTCCTCTACTAGGGATCGACAAACTCACTCAATATAAGCCAAAAATATTATATTTATGTATCATATATATTCCAAAGAGTTCATTGAAGTTGAATCAAACAAAAAGAGATTTTTTTTTTTTTCATCTTTTTTGATAATAATAATTATTATTTTTCATGCATTTGCATTACAGTGCATTACTGGACAATAAACAGTATCCATATTTTACATTTAACCATCTGGATATTTTCCAATCATTAAACCCTCTCAAATCCACTTGGAATTCACCCAATATAAATTTATTTTCATATATGTGTTTTGTATTTTTTTTATCATCAAAATATATGAATTTATAATTTCACAATAACTAATCATAAATATTAAAGTAAATTATAATTTAAAATTATGAAATGTTCTTGGTTGTTGTTAATTTAATATTTAAAAAAATTAAAATGATAATAACTTTTTTTTAAAATTGACAACAACATACATTTCCTTTATAAACTCATATTGGTTCCCCGAGGTCTTCTCTCACGAGTATGTCGCAGCTGTTATTTTATTTATTTCCCTTGTGGTTATTATTTATTTTATTATTTATTTTTTTTTTTTACACAACAGCACATAATGCTGACCGTGTTATAATTTTGTTTTGTGGTTTTTGACAATAAATAAAATAAAGAAAAAAATTTTTAAACTGTAGTGTGGGGGTCATAACTTGTGCTTTTTTTGCAATATTATAAGAATGATAAACCAAAATTTATGAGCAAAATATTTTGTTGAAATTGGTATTATAACCACTAAACAATTGAAGATTATGATAAGCATATATTAATAATTTTGATTAATGATAATAAACAAAAGCATTTAGGTGTATTAAAACCGGTTGTGAGTATAGCACATGCAATCATAGGTACATTGAACCTCGTTAAAAATTTATTTTCAAGATATATACGGTTATATATTGATCCACTAGTTTTTCCCCTAAAATATATGATTCACTATATATATTATAACATAGGGTCAACAAAAAAAAATTATAGTCATATCGATCTGTTATGTTTACAATGTGAAGAATGAAGGTTACAGAATTCCAAGTGATAATACTGATTATGTCTGGAATCAAGAAATTGTCAGATTTCTGATAGCTAAATAATTTTGATGGATAATATAAATTGTTGGTGTTCAAACTATTGATAATATCACACAATAAATCTTCCAAGTGAATTTCAAAAAACTTTTCTCCAATCAACATAATAATGTCTGTCATCAAAATAAATTAAAAAAAAATATTATCATTTATTGTTTGATTATATTGTAGTTGATTAGAAAAAGCTGTTAGAATTTCTTTTGATTGAAAATAATCAGCAATTCTTCTGAATAGCAAAATAAAGAAACCATGTCTGGCATATTTAATTTTTTTTTTTTTTTTTTCTTTGTTTAGGTGATTAATTTTATTTTGTCATTGAAAAATGTCTGATAGGATTTTTTATTTTTCATCTGGTTTACTTTCGGTTGACTTGTTAAGGATATACATATAGCTTTTTTTAAAAAAACCAGTTCATTGTCAAGGACCACCGGTCAACATGTTTTATTTCAGGGACACTTGAAAGGGCTCAGAAATAAAAAATAAGACTAGTCAAAGTTGAGGAGTACTGATACATATATATATACATACTTAATTTTGAGAATCAAAAAACATAATTAAATAATATACACGCGATATATATTTTTAAATCAATATAAAATTTTTAAACATAATTGTATAAAACTGTGGGATTTTTTAAAAATAAATTTTATTTTAAAACATAAAAACTTTCACTTGATGATATGTGGTTGGTTTTTGATATTTAATTTGATACTTTCTTTTTTTTTTTTAATAAACCAATATAAACTGATTGACTAAATTGTCTTTACAAGTGTTTTTTAAATATATAAATTAATTTTTGTATAGTTTAAAAATCCACAACAGTCTTTGTAGCTACAAGATGTTACTAATCTGACCTGTTGTATTTACAAAATGATATGAGAATTTTATTGAAACAAATTTATCGAGTCTCGCTGTAGATATATAAATAGATACACGAATATAACTGATAAGCAATTTCCTGGACTTGAGTTTGTATTACTATTGTTGACATTTCTTTTTATTTTATTATATTTATACTTAAAAAATATGGCCCACTTGCAAACACCTGTGAATCACATTTTAACAAATTCATTTTGACTATATCATTATTCTCATATAACTTGACAAAAAGTTTAAAAAGATATATAGACATACAAGAAGTTGACTTAGCAAAAAATAAGATGCTGTTATTTATTTTTATAAATTAAATTAAACAAAAATGGTCCAGAAGAAAAGTATGAAATAGTTGTTAGGTAGCACAGAAATATAGCAGAGGAAGTAAAATTTCAAAAAGTGTATTATTAAAAATGCACAGTGTATACAATTTTATTATGTTTGTTTTTTTTTTTTTTTATTCGTTCAACAATTATGTCATGTCAGTATAAAAATTATAAAAATAATAATTTTAAAAACAGCAAATTTTTATGTTTATCCATTTTTTTTTACAAATTGCATTTTATAATTTTTTTTTGTACATGACTGCACTCTTTATTGTTGTCACAATGACTCTAGAAATTGTAAAACATTGTTGAAGTATAATAATTCTTATTGAAGAATAGAATATTTTAAGAGCATGAGAAAACAGTGATGTAGAAATGATTGACATATACGTAATAGTAAATCTACTATCCAAAAAAAGTAGATAAAAAAAATAAAATGCACAAGAAAGTATTCATTTTGTTGTTCACTTTTTTTTTTTTTTTTTTACTATTATCTAGATAAAGAATATATGTATAATATATATATTCCAGTTCTTTATCAAAAATGTCAAGTTCTTTTTTTCTCAACTGCGTTAGCAATTATTCTTTCGTCGAGACTAAACAATAAAATATCAAGAGATGGCAGACACTCAACTTGCTCCCCTTTTATTTTATTTTTTGGCTAAAATTTTCTTTATTTAACGAGGGGTTGACTCATCATAATAATCGATCATTCTGATAGTTAGAAGAGTATGTGCCAGCCAAAAGGGAAATGAAAATTTCAGTTTTTTTTTTTCTTTTCATTCATCTTTTTGATTTGTTAATTAATTTCTATTTGTCTGACTGTTTTATGACAATAAATTTCTTGGTTTTTTATAAATTTTTTAATGGTATCTTAGATTTATAATTATGGAAACAGCTTAGGTTGTTTGGTAGTATTAATTTGTATAGTAATTATTATTCAATTCGCTATACAGCAAATAAAATAAATTAACTTGGCAATGCATCTTGAAAAAAAGGAAAAATGTTGATGATAAAAAATGATGCAAACTATCGCGCCGAATCGCGAAAAGAGCATATTTGTTTGTAGAAAAGTGGCAAGGAAAGAACCATAGAAAGCTACCAGATCGATAACACAAGAGAAGTCTGTTGAATTTTCATCATGACCCACGCAATTTTGTGCGCATGTAGCAAATATGGCCATTAACTTTGAGAACCACTATTGTCCTTTGATTATATGAAATTTTAAATTGAAGACATTATTTTTTTTAAATTAATAAAACTATTTTTTAAATTGAATATTTATATTAAAAAATTAATTCATTTTTTTTTTCTAAATTCAAGTAATTTTAAAATAAATTGAGATAATACAATTTTAAATTATAAAACACATGCAGTCATGTAAAATTAGATAAAATAAAAAATATTGCATTCAAGATGAATTGATATTTCAAAATAGTTTTTTCCAATAATTGAAATGACATTGTCCTTCATGAATTTAATAAAATCAACTTGAATTTTCCATAAACTATTTTCTTTTTTTTTTTTTATTCTGAATATATATCGTGTCTCTTTTATCCCGTTCAATCAAGCAAAATACAATTGAACCGTTTCTGTGAGTGATTCCAAATTGTCAGAATATTAAATTTTCCAATTCAATTCAGTCTGTCACCATTGATTTTCATTTGGTATATGTTTTATACATTTGACACTTGCATTCATTTGAAACGGCTGATTGTCAACGAATGATCATGTATACACATGCGTATAAACAACAATTAAACATACAATTTCTATATTTTGTTTATATTTAAAAAATATTTCTAATCAATTTATTAATGATTTTTTGCTTCTAATAATTAAAAAACACCTAAAAATAATTATCTTACACGTTTAAAGTATTTATTTAAATTATTTCTATTTTTTTTTTGGTACGAAAAAATACGAGATTTATATATATATGTATATGTAAGAGCTGTACAATTCAAAAATAAATTGACTATATATACAAAAATTACCAACAAATATATAAATACATCAATATATATATAAAAGTAAAACAAGAAAAAAATTCCATATCAAATTTAAATTGACTAAATATTATAAAAAACATAAAAATAACATTTTTAAAATAAAAATTTATAAACATTTATCTTACGCTGTTCAAACGATCCATTATGTATGACTAATTCAGTCGACAACTAGAAAAAAATATAAATATATGCCGTCATACCCTTTTGATGACCTTGTATATAAATTCTCTCAGAAATTTGTCTCACCAAAACACATCTCTTGTACAATTGTATAATGACCAGTGTTAATGCGTATGGTAGTAATTCACGGTCATGAAAAGAATTAAAAAAATAAAACAAACAAATATAAAATAATAATATTTGATTCAAACTTATGTATTTGATAAAAAAAATTCCCCTTTAATATTTTATTTCATGGCCAATACAAGGGGATAATTATTATTGTCGTTATTGTAAAGTAACGTCTATCAACACCCTCAAACTTATATATACACCCACCATCATTTATATTGCGCATAATTTATGTAAATATATATTATAATAATGCTCTATATATATATAATAATAATAACATCCACAATTTGCAATGTCTACATTGTACATCAATATATCCGCATATATGTACATGTATGAAGGGTCCATGGCATATGAGCATTGATGGAACCATGCGTATGATGACATGCCTAATGACATGACAACTAATTGCAATTTAACACATGATAAAATATAGATACATGACTGTAAAAAAAAAAACTAAAAAATACTTAAAAAATGGTAATTTAGAAAAAAATAAAATATAGGGATAATGATAAGTAGATCATGTTGAGGGAAAAATTTAATGCAAAATAAAAGACATCTGCTATAAGTGGGTTTTTTTTTTCCTTTTAATTTTCTATTAGGGTGATGAAAAAAAAAAGTATATATATTATACATATAGACACGTGAAGAGGCGTCATATATATCTTGGTCATGATACGAGAATAGACGAGACTGGTATGCCAAGAATGCATTTAGTTAAAGAATTATTATTCGGGTGTAAATAAGGAAGCGAATGAAAAACCATATTGTGATGATAGAGAATCTATCACAAACACATGGTGACAATTTACTCGTGTTTTTTAAAATTTTTTTATTTTGTCTAGTCTTTCATATTTCCCGACATTAAATATACATGTCTTATATCTAAAAATAAATATTATGTAGGTATATATAAAATTATATGTTCAAATTTAATACCAAGGTGTTATGTAAATTAAAATATATACTTTGATTATATTAAAATATTTTATAAAGTAATTTTACTGATTGAAAATAATATACAGTATAATTAAATGTAAATTATTTTACATAATAAAAAAAACTATGACATCAATATATAATTTTTATTGCAATTTAAATAAATTATAAAAATTATTTTTTATAATTAAATTTTGTGGTTTTTAAATTAAATAATAAAACAATTGTTTTATTTTTTAAATTAAAAACTAGATTTAATAGCTTTGAAGAATTTTAATGAAATTGCATTAATAATAATAAGATGCGTTTAAATGTATAATATAATACAATAGCGATGAAAGAGATGTTTCGCGTTGGCACTGAGAAAGATTTTTTTTTTTTTATTCTTGTAATTAATTTTATTTATAATTTTATAATTTGAAGTAAAAATATATCAGGATTAATTGTAGATTTATTATTCTCTTGTTATTCAAAGTATTTTTATTTTTTTTCTTTTGTAGTTGATTTTTATATAACTAGTAAACCTTGACCTATCACATCATCATATGTTTTAATTCAATGTCTTGTACTTGATCGCATTTGATTGCATAAATAAGTATAATTGTCTTTTGCATACCTTGATAGTTATTCTTGTAAAAAGTAACATTACTTACTGTTTTGCAGACAAGGTGAACTATATGCTTTTATTTGAAATGATGATAATACATTAATATATGTTCGTGTATATACTCGCAGTATTAAAGGTGTTATACATGAGTATTTTCCATTGTTCTCTTAAAATTACCATGCATTTAAAATTTATTAAGATAGGCTTGGATAAGATTGTATGACAAAATATAGTTAATTTTAATATGTTAATTTTTACAATGTATAAATTGCTTTTTTTTTTTTTTTGCAAATTCCATCTTGGCATAAAAAAAATAAAAGAATAATTTTTTTTTTTATAAACAAATTAACACTGAATATATTCATGTTGAAAGTTTGGCATAATTGAAAATTTATATTGACTAAATATATATCAAGAGACATACTGTATATTATTTTTTTATTCATATATAAAAAAAAAAAAGAGTATATATTTTTTGTACCAACAGTTGGTTGGCAATTTGCCGGGTTTATATTGAAAAAATAAAGTAACTATTATTATTAGTTTCAAAAAAAAATAATAGTTGATGATTAAAAAAACTTGGCAAACTTTTGTTTTAAGTTGAATATTTTTTTAATAAAAAATTCGAGACAATCCAGCAGTTGATTTAATTAAAAAATTCACAGTATCTTTTATTTATTTTTTTCAAAATTAGCTAGTTTTGTTATTTCTGAATAACTCATGAAAATTTTAAAAATAAATGTTGACAATAAGAGCAACCACAATTGTTCGATTTTTATATACAAAGATATTCTGAAAATTTTACAATGTTGACAGAAAAATTTATTCAGTTGAGCATGCGCTCAATTCTTCTATAAATCCCCTTCAATAGTTGAAAAAAAATAAATAAATAAAAATTGAGGGGTCTTTGATTCCCCTTCATATCATATAAACTGAATTTGAAAGAACGAAGCTTTCTTTCATGGTCTAACGTTTCTTCTTGAGCCTCACGTAATATTTTCGCCCTTCATTCAATCTGACGAGTGACTCACCCTAGGGATGAATGACGGGGTTGAAAGCTTTTTCTAGTAAAGTCGAATATTGCAAGATGCTAAAACGAATATATTCAGACTTTTTCAATGTGTTTGATGCAATACTCATCCATGTCTTGAGACGATGTTTAACATGCACCTTCATTTGTCAATTTTATTCACATTATTTTATTTACAATATTGCAAATCTATATACATTATTTTGATAAATTGGTTTGTATTATCTTCATTATAAATGAAATATTTATTTATTTCATTTGTCAGTTTAATAATTATTTTCATATGTTTGACTATTGTTCTGGTTTGATAAAATTAATTATTTACATCAACAAAATTTTTTTTAATCATAAATAAAAAAATCTACGACAATTTGTTGTTCTGTATGTACACACTATCCTGAAAGCAATATTTCATTCTTCACGTACTTTATCATAACGATGTTGCAGAGGGGTCATTAAAAATTACATATGTAGGCAGACGTATATCCGCGGAAGTGATGGTATATTTACGTATGGTTTACATAAATATCTGTTTACTTAAAATGAAAAATTATATATTTAAAGCAGATGTATAAGTAATGTCGACAGGAAAATATAGTATTTCGTGTCTTTATAATGTAAATCACTTCGCAGCTTATTCTATGTAATTTTTTTTTATATAACAACAATTGTAATCACATAATTCATAGAAAAATTTAGAGTAAAAAACAAAGCCACAAATTAATTATATTTTTTTAAACTATAAATTTTCAATATTGGGAAAGCAAACCACTGTCACGCTTTGTCAACTAGTTAATATAAAAAATATATTTTATTTCTTTTGACTCATGTTGGCTTTTTTTTCGCTTTAGCACAATATTACTATCATGATTTCATAAGTATTAAATAAAATAATACACAATTTTATTATTTACAAGTACTGTCATTTAGTAAAAACTGTTTCCATGCATTTATTTATTGATAAATAGAAATATAAGTAGACCCTGGGATTCGAAGCCATATAATCATTGCTTTCTAAGTCATTTAGATAGAAAAAACTTTTTATTTATTTTTTTTCCAAGTATATTTTTTTCAACACTTGAATGCTACCAATAGACAGTAATTATATATTAATAAACATCAAAAAAATTGAATAGTTTTTTGATTCAAAATTCTTTTTTATGAATCAAACAAAAATATATTCATATCTTTTTCGTAATCTTTTACAAATATGACATTCTGACTGCAGTGTACGTCAGTAGAAGTACATCATATTCTGGAAAATATTAAAAATATATATATGTATATTCTTGAAAGGAAATTTTTAGATAGAAACTATTCAGGTATTTCCGCTTTCATGTTATGACCAGATGAGACGTAGATGTTCTTATATTCAACTTCTTTGTATTCGTGAAATTAGTTTCTCTACAAGTTACTTCGTCTCTCAAGCCTTATTTGCTCATTCGCTCAAATGCTTAACCTGAATGTTGAATTTCCCCGTGTCCAATCATGTCACTATATAGCTGCAAAAACAAGCAAAAAAAAAAAATAAACACGAGCATCATGGATCGTTGTATACGCGTGCCATTTTTTTTTTCTATTCCACTCTCAGCCTGTCTAGACAGACTTATTGGTAATTCGAAGAATGTGTATTCCTTTTATTTTATTTTTTTATTTTTTCTATCTACTTTTTTTCATCATCTCAAATTCTCGATAGAAAAAATTAAATTTTATAAATAGTTGCATCGTGAATCTATGTTTCAAAGTTGTTCGATTTCTTCTGACTGACAGTTGATGAAGTTTCATTTAGACGTAGCAATATATCCAATCAAGATATATTGAAGTGGGTAGTTTTTGATTGCAATCGATGCT
>WSYQ01000273.1:0-14889 GCA_011426435.1 Lysiphlebus fabarum | reverse complement strand
CTTTTTTAATTTAATATTTATATAAATATAATTGCAAATTAAAACCACAATATTATTTCAAAATAATATTGTAATTTAATAAATTTATAGTTGAATTTGTTTGAGTATAATTTATAAAGTTTATATAAATATTTGATAAACATATTAATCCATAAATCTATATGTATTTAATTTTTATTATAAACTAAAATTTAATATGTTTATATCAAGTTGTTGTGTCAAAATATTAGTATATATTTTCATTTATAAATTATAAATTTGTATTTTCAATAAGTTTGTAGTATATATATACATGAATATACAGTTGATATGGTCACTTTTAAATATATAATACAATATAATTTAAAATAATAAATATATATATATGAAAATTAAACTCTGCAATTTTAGTTGTGAATTGTAACATATGGTTTAGCTACATAGAAAACTGCATCATCACAATTGCACGACGTACATTATACAATTGCTTTGACCTCGCTTGGTGAATTTTTATTTTTATTTTTTTTTTATTATTATTATTATTATTATTATTGATACCACGTTAGTTCTACCTATACATGTATATAAATCTATACATTTAAAAAAAAAAAAATATATATAATTTAACAACACACACTTTGTGCAATATAAATTAAACAGCCATTTTTATCATAGCAATTTGTATTTTTTTATAAATATTTATATATTGTCGCATTGAAGATTAAAGAAATGTAATAATTATTTTTGTTATTTTAAAAATTTTTAAATTAATAAATTTATAAATGTATATTTGATAATTATATTGACAAATGATTTGTCTGTTTTATTTTGAAATATTATCAGATTAATTAAATTTATTTATTAATTTCATTTGATGTATGCACTTTTTTTTTTTATTAATTTTAAATATAAAATTAATTAAAGGTAAAAAGACATAAGTTCATGGAGATATGTTTTTATTTAATTATCAACATTAATTTGTGTTTTTTTTTTTATCAATTTAATTATTTTTTTTATTGTTTAAACAATATAACAAAAAAAAAAACAAAAAAAATAACAATAAAAATATTTTGGCAATTAAATTTGGTTATACATTTTCTTTTTTTATTTTACAGATTTTTTATAACTACAATACAATAATTTATATATATTTTTTTATTATATAAAATAATTAATTTTTGATGAACCAAAATTCAAATCAAATTAACAAATTTAATTAAAAGTTAATATTTAATTTATATATATATACTGAAATATATTTGACAGACATTTTTTTTGTAAATATATATATTATAACGAACAAAAAAAAAAAATTTAAATAATAATAATTATAACAAAAAGATTTTATTTCTTCTTTTCACATAGGCAATTCCATTAATCTCTCTTAAATGATTGAAGAGTATGTATACATAGTTGAAAACTAAAGTGAAATTTTTTTTTTCATTTTTCTACTCTATTTTCTTAACTTTTACATTCAAGCTAAATTTTCTTTTTTCATGTTTTTTTTTTTTTTTTACTCAATGGATTGTAGAGTTTTATATACTGGTCAAAATCTTTTCAAATTTTCCAAGCAATTTTATTTTTATAAAATAAATACAAAAAAAAAATAAATAAAAAAAAAATAAAAAAGCTCAAACATATACATTTTAAATATAAAAAAAAAACTTCAAAATTTAAATTAAAATATCATTAAAACTATTAAAAAATTTATATAACAAATAATACATAACATAAATAATAGATATCTATTTAAAAAAAAAAAAAAAAATAAAAATAAAATTACAAATAAAAAAATAAAAATTAAATTTTAAAAGATAGACAGGCAGTGGCGACAGCAAGTCTGGAATAGTCTCATCAGGTACATGAACAAACATATCATATATATACTTGAAATAAAAATAAAATATAAATCCACATATGTATATATTTTGTATGATATCAGGTTGTTATATAGTGACCATGTATGTATATATATTTGTCTATACATATGGAGGTTTTGTGGCCTCGCAACGTCGATCACTTATTCATGTGACGAGAAATGATTCCGGCCTGAAGTTACAACCCCACCTTATTCACCTCTTTTTACCACCCAACCCACCACCCAATTTAATTCTAAAATACATACACATTTAAACACATATATATATATTATATTCAACCATGTGTAAAATACATTATGTTGTTTAATTTTTATTTATTTTTTATAAAAAAATTCATAGAAATTAAAATTATTTTTATACAAATTTAAAGTGTAATTATTTTTATTTAATTTTTTTTATTTTCAATTGAAATATAAAGATGAGTAATATTGATAAAATATAAAAAAATATTTATAATAATATATGTGTATTAAATTGCGTGATAATAATAGATAAAAAATAAATTGATATAAAAAAAAATGAAAAAATGTTTTATATAAAAAATATAGCAAGTGAAATTTCATGTTAAAAATTTAAGATGTATATCAAATTAAATATATATTTTTGCATTGAATATTATATAAATAAAAAATATAAAAATTATTTGAATAAATCAATATATATTATTCAGTATGTGTATTTATTTGATAACATCACGAACAAATTTTCTATGTATAAATTTATATAAAATTGTCATTTTTAAATAGTCAAAGTATTTTATTATTGCATGAAAATAATAATTTAAAAACAGGTTAAATATATAATATAAAATTCACATAGTTTATGACCTCATGAAATTTTTCAATACATATATGATCACATTTAAAAATAATCGTTGAACTTTATCAAATATTTACATGGAATATTTATTTTTTAATATTTTTTAAAAAATTTTAATAAAAAAAAAACAAGTCAATATATTAATTGTATAATTTTAATTAATATTTTTTAGATAATTTGAAAATCAAATAATTATACAAGAATGTGGATATAATTGAAGAAAAATAAAAAATAAAAAATGAAAATATAAATTAAGAAAGAAGAAGAACAGGAAGAGCAAGATGATGATGATGATGCTGGTGATGAAAGAGATAAGAGTTTGGAAAAAAAAAAAAAAAACCAAAACGATTGAGAAATACTTTGGCAGTGGATATATAATGTGGTAGGTCAGGAATTTGTCGGTATAATCAGAAAACTCAGAGACTGTGCTCCATTCATAAGTGGAATTCAGACATGATATTTTTTTTATATAAAATAAAAAAAATAAATATAAAAAAAAAATATATAAATAAACAATAAAATTATAAAATATATTTTCAAACAAATATTTCATACATAAATATATTTTCTATTTTAAATTATTAATTAATTAACTAAAAAAATAATTATTTTGTAAAATTTTTAATAATAAACTTTGAATTGAGGATTTTCAAGTGACACCATGACTGTCAACTTGCAATATCACTTTGAATTTGACATTTAATATTATTAATTGTTTATTATTATTATGATAATAGTAATTATTTATTTATTAAAAATATTTTTTTATAATTTAATATTAAATTGACAAAATAAATAGTAAAATTATCAAGTCATTGTTAATGATTTTATGAATAAATTTAATTTAAATATAATCATTTAATAATTATAAATAATATTGACACATGTCAAGTTAAATAAAAATATAAATATTATTTCAATTGTCATGATGTGACTGTCATGACTGTCAAAATTGACAGTCAATTGTCATAATAGCTTTTTGACTTAAATATAATTTAAATTATATTTTTTTTGTTTAAAAAAATTATAAAATTTGCAAATATAATTTTAAAAAATATATACATTTATGGTTTAATAATTATAAAAAAAAGTACACCTGGTTAAAAAAATAAAATAATAATAATTTTATCACATGAGGGACAATTTAATTAAATGTTCCTCTTGGCTGATTATAACGGTTATACAACATCCGTTTTTAACAACAACATTAAATGCCAACAGAGATAAATAAAATTATTAAATTGTTGGAATATTATTTACTATTTTTTTTTTATTTATAATTTTTTACCACAATATTGTTTTTTTTTTTTAATTATAAATATATATTTTTTTTCTTTATAAACTTTACATGCAATATTTTACTAAATATAATTATTAATTTTTTTTTTTATAAATAAAATCAATTCACTTGTTAATAATTAAATCTTTAATAAAAAAAAAAAAATATAATAATATTTGTATTTTTATTTTTAAATAAAAAATAAATTATTAATCATTTGAGTTAATAATTTTTTATCTCAATAAAAATTGTAATTTTTTTATATAAAAAATGTTTTTTTTTTTATTTTTAAACTTTTATTTTTCAATAAAATTTTTCAGTCAATCGTTTGTAAAATATATAAAACGTAGTTAAAAAAAAAAAAATTTTATTCCAAGTCAATTGACAAATCGATTTATTTTTTATGCCTTTAAAATAGATGGTTTATCAACAATTTTAGTTTATAGTTATGTCAGCATGTACATAGACAAATCCAATAATAAATGACAAAAGTGAATTTCAAATAAATAAAAAATATAAACATCAATACATTTGATGTATTATAAAATATTTTTATCATTTAATCTATATTAATTCAAATTAAATTATCAAAATTTATAAAAAAATAAATAAACAAAATTAAGCAACAAATAAAAATTAAAAATTTTTAAATAAAAATTATTCAAATTAAAATTAATTTAACTGATTATTTTTCATATAAAAAAAACAATATCAATTGTTTAAAAATATTTATAAATAAACAAATAAAAATTTAAATTAATAATAATTAAAATAAATAAAAAATTATTAATAAAAATTTAATAAACTAAAAAAGCTCGATAAATTATTTAAATTTATATATTTAAACAAATAAATTACTACAGTTATAAATAATTATAAAAAACACCATTGATAAGAGGATTATCAACTGTATTATACACAAAGATATTTAAAAAAAAAAAAAATTATAATCTATATATATGTTGATGAGAAAATCGGATTTAACATGTGTGAGCTTTAAAGACTAATGAATATTATCCAACTGAAAAATAATATTATTCAATAATAATAATATATTAAAATATTCATAAAATTAAATATAGATAATAAAAGCTTTTATATGTATATGTGTGACATAAAAATTATTATCAATAATTTAAGTATATAAAATAGAAAAAATAATATAAAGTTTCAACTTTCAAACAAAAGACAAGTTAATTTAAAATTTATATAAAAAAAAAAATTATATATTTTTCAGTATTTCCCTATTATTAACTTACTGTCAACTTTTTTTTTTTTTTTATCAATTTTTTTTAGTCTTTTTCCTCTGTCTATCTTTTTTCAAAAGAAACAAAAAGTTTGAATATAACTATCGATCCGTGAGACTCGTGCCAACGTTGAAAGAATTGATAAAAAAAAAAATAATAAAATAAATAATAATAATAAAATTGATTGATATATTATATTTGAATTTAAAAAAACTTTTTTATAAATAAAGTTTAATTATTTATTATTATTTTTCTTGTTTTATTTTTGTGTAATTATATTTGATAAAATTAATATAAAATATTGTAGATAACAACTTTTGTTGTTGTTTTTGTTGTCAAGTTTAATATTAAATTAACTAAATTATTTAAATGTAACATATGATGATTTATTTTGAGTTAATAGCACTCAAAACTCAATTGAGTTTTGTTTTTATCAACTTTTACTATTTTAAATAATAATTATAAATAATTTACACAATTAATTTTAATATTTTCAATCGATTTTTAAACTTGTATATTATATTTTTTATTTTCTTTTTTTGTTTTATAGAAAAAAAACTTTGTCTATTTTTTCATAAGTTTGAAGCAAAAAAAAAGTTTTTTTTTGATGAAAAAGTTTAATAATAAATCATACATACAAATAGCTCATAAAAAATAACTTGTTAATTTTTATTTTTTTTTTTTTTACATTAAAAATTTAAAATATATTTTTATATGAAAATTAATGTCAATATACTAATAATATTTTTAGAAAAGAAAAAATTGTTGATAAAATATACAAGTTAATTTTTAAAATGTAAATTTAATTTATAAATTATTTATTAAATAATTTTTTTAAACCAATGAAATGAGGGTATATATATCAATATTTATATGATATTTTTTTCTTTAATTCACCCTCTTTTCGTTGGTCGTCGTCGAGGAGTATATCGTGGAAAAAAATCAATAACGAAAAAGCATGGCAGGCAAACTGTGTGGCGCACCAGCCACAAAGTATACATACACTCAGGTGATGATAAAAAAAAAAAAAAAAAATAAAAAAATAAGGGATGTTTATATAAATATAATAAAAATAAAATAAATACAAAAAAAAAATAATATAAAATATATAAAATTAATAATAAACAAATTTATAAAAAAAAAATTTCAAAAAATCAAAAAAACTAATAAAAAATATTTAAATATTCCCGCGTATTTAAAAATTAAACAGCGCATGCGCGTATGAATACATAAATGTAATACAATATTTGTTAATTTTAGTGACTTGTTTTTTTTTTTTTAACAGTAGTCAATTTCATCCCTACATTTTTCCACGAAAAAAAAAAAAAAAATATATAAAAACCCCTACAAAAACAAATTTATATATTTTCAAGTGAGATGCGTGTTTAATTTGTAATATTACAAATACGCATGCGCAAGAGCTTTTATTTTACAAATGAATCAGCCAATAAGGATGAAGTATTAATGCGTATTCAAATATTCAACCAATAAAAATATAGGACTATTGGTAAAAGTGATACAGCCAAATTATAGTCAGACAAATTTTATATTTTTTTAACATAAAAAAATTTCTAAAATTGTAATTATATATTATAAATAAAAAATATTAATTAATAAATTTATTTTTTTAATTTTTTTATAAAAAAAAAATTTTTAATTTCTTACCTCATCCTCTCCATTTGTAACGGTATTGACCGAGTCCATACTCTGTGATAATGGTGCGTCCATAATGCAAGATGGAATATCGTTTGATGAGCCGGGATTACCGGTTGTTGATGCAATACGAGCGGGTGGCGGGGATGAGTCCACCGTTTCCCGTCTCGGGCGTTTTAGGGCGGGCGGCGTTATGATTGAACCGGCGAAGACGACAGGCGCCTCCAGGACTGTATTCCCACCAAATAAACGTAACCACGAAATTTTTTAAATTAATTATTTTATAATTAACTATAATATATATTTCAAAAATAAAAAAAATATAAATTTTATATATTTATTGTTTATTTATAATTTTAAAATTGCTCCTCCTCGTCAAGACACATAAAATATTTATTCACTTTATTCACTATTTTATTATTAATAATTTAAAAAAAAAAAAAACAAATGTTTATTTAACTATGATAATAAATAAAATTATTTATTATATATGCACCAAGATGTATATAAATTTTTAGTTGTAAATTTACAGTATTATTATAGAACAAAAGCACCTGTCGTATTTTTTTATGGTATGTACTTGTAAAAGGCAACTGCCAAGTCAAGCAGGTGTTTTTTTTCCCAACAACACGCTTCTATTTTCAATGCAATCGATACATAGACATATACATTTACAATCAATTTTTTTTTTTCATATTATTTTTATATTACATGTATGTATCAAAATTATTATAACAAATAAAATAACACTGTCATCAAAAACAGGACGGATAATTAATAAATTAATTAACAAATAAAAATCACTAATTTTTTTTTTTAATAAATAATTGTTTATTGTTATTGTTTTTAAGTTAATAATTTAAACAAATTTAATTATTATTAAAAAAATTTAATTTAAAAAAAAAAAAAAAACAACGAGGAGGAGCTTTATTTAAACAGCTGTACAGACGTTAAAATATTGTGTAATAAAAAAAAAAAAAATTAACCAATCACAGTGTATTAATAATTTAATTATATTTGACACGTTATAAATAATTTTTTTTTTTAAATATATAATTTAATCACTCACAAAAATTCATCACAATATTTATAAAAAAAAAAAATGTTAATATTAAAATTAAAAAAAAAAAAAAAAAAAAAAAATGTTAATTAATTATCATATGTTCATGACAATAATTTATTAATTTAATATTATTTTAATATTAATTATTTTTTTTTTCTATCAAAATATAATAGTCATATCATTAATAATATTTTTTATAAATTTTAATTTTTTATATTTTATAATAAACTATATATCATCAGCTATTTTTTTAGTGTATAAATTAATTTTATAAAAATTAAATAATAAATGAAAAAATTAACACTGTTCAAGTAAAATAATAATAATAATAATAATAAATTTTTTTACGTAAGCACTGCGACGCGATTGGTACGCAGGTTGCCGATAGACTGACGTGAGAATTTGAGGAGAGAAAATTGGTAAAATGACGGTTCAACACATATATATTTTATATAAAAAAAATTTAGAAAAAAAAAAGGGAAATAAAAATGTATTTGGGTGGGTGGTTTGTTACAAAGAAGATAAAGATAAATTAAATAAGTAAAAGAAGAAGAAAAAGGACAGGAAGTTGAGAAGGAGAAATATAGTGGGGTGTTTTTACTTTTTTTATTTTTTTTTTTTCCCTCTGATGTACTCTTTATAATAATTCCTACTCCACCTAGTTTTTCCTCCTTCTTTTAAAACCACCACCATCAGTGTTTTCTATAAAACAAAACCCATGGTCTCTCTTACGGGGCCGTGTACACGCTAAATATATATATACATTTAAACAAACGCGCTCTCTTGCGAGCGCGCGCACATTTACAGGTCATACTTTGAAGAGAAAGAGGGAGGGAAATGAGAGAGTACCTAGAGCATAGCAGTACGGTATGTATATGTATGTATGTATGTATGTATGTACATTGCAGAATATGCCATTTGGTCATATGACTGACATTAAAGAGAGAAAAGTAATACAACCAAGTGGGTTGATGGATATATATATATATATAAAAGGGGATGGGGTGTATATTGATGCGATATATATGTATTGCAGATGTAGAGGGTTAATGTATAGACACATTGCTTACACGCATGAACACAGGGTGGGGTCAAATAATTTTTAATATAATATATATATTTATGTATAATTTATTATGTTTTTTGTATATATTTTTATTTTTTTTTAAATTAAATATTAGATGATTTTTTAGAAACAAGAGACTAGAAATATTAGTATTTTTCGTATTTTTTTTTAGAAAAATTAGTATTTCTAGTTTTTTTTGTTTCAAAATATTAGTATTTCTAGTTTTCTTCTTAAGAAAAATTAGTATTTTTAGTATTTTTGTTTAGAAATATTAGTATTTCTAGTTTTTTTGTTTAAAAAAATGAGTATTTTTAGTATTTTTGTTTAGAAAAATTAGTATTTTTAATTTTTTTGTTTAGAAATATTAGTATTTCTAATTTTCTTGATTAGAAAAATTAGTATTTCTAGTTTTTTTTGTTTAAAAAAATTAGTATTTCTAGTTTTTTTTGTTTAAAAAAATTAGTATTTCTAGTTTTTTTTGTTTAAAAAAATTAGTATTTCTAATTTTATTGATTATAAAAATTAGTATTTATAGTTTTTTTGTTTCGAAATATTAGTATTCCTAGTTTTTTTGTTTAAAAATATTAGTATTTTTAGTTTTTTTGTTTAAAAATATTAGTATTTCTAGTCTTGTTTAGAAAAATTAGTATTTCTAGTTTCTTTGTTTAAAAATATTAGTATTTCTAGTTTTAATTTGTTTAAAAATATTAATATTTCTATTCTTCTTGTTTGAAAAATGATGATTTAGATTTTTTTTCTTTCAATTTTATAAAATAATTTTGAATGAAATAATTTTCATTTCTTGATTATTAATAATAGTATTAATTAAAAATTAAATTATTTTTTTGTTTTTATATATTATTTTTGTTATAAAATCAAAAAAAGTAGTAAAATAATTTTTTTATTAATCTTGTGTATTTTTTCTTTAAAAAATCTTTATATTTTAATTCAAGTTAAAAATAGTAATCAAATATTTTCAATGATAAATTTTTTTCATTCATAAATGACATTATAAATTTTTTATTTATATTTTTTAAATTATATATCAAAAATAATTTAACCTAATATTTAATTGACAACTTGAATTATCAATGTTACCATAAATTATTTAAACCAAAAAGTTATTTCACTAATCTCTTTCTCTTATAATCTTTATGAATTTTTAAAAACTAATCTCTATATTTTTTCCATCAAAATTACTAACAAAATAATTCATTCAAAATTAAACAAATTTCATTTAATTTTTTATTTATATTTCTTAATATTTTATATACTATTTTAATATATGATATATATTCAAAATTACATATTAAAAATACTAAAATAATTTTATCAAATGTTTAATTGATGACTAATATTTTTTGTAATTTAATTTTAATAATATAACTGTTAAAATCATATAATATATATTTGAATGAAATATAAATTTTTTTCATCAATGCATTGCGTAAAATATGAATTATTAATACTTAAAATTATATATAAATTTTTTTTTTTTTTTTTTTTCTTTTGAAGTGTATGACACAGACGACAGGTGGTGAATGCCTTATGTTTTTGAGAGAGTAAAAGCAAGCTGGCAGGTTGTTGTTATATATTGTTGCCATCAAAAAAGTTTTGCAGATGCACAAGTCACCTTTTAATATACACCAGGTGACGATGATACCATTTTTTTTTTTTTTTTTTAAACAAAAAAAAAACATCAGTTGGTTATACACTTGTAAAAAAATATAAAAGTTCAAGAAATGACCTGAAATATTTATTTGAAAAAAATACAAACATATGTAAAGACAAAAAAATAATAAAAAAAAAAAAAAATGAAAAAAAAAGCTGTAGGTGAAATATTAGATGGACAGTCTACTGGATTATTAATTCATATAAAAAAAAATGAGTAAAACAATGAAAAAAAAAATAAAATATATACTGCATTGCTGTTTGAGTCTTTTGAAACATTTTTTTTTTTTTTTTTTTTTTATAACTATTATTTATATTTTTTTTTCTTTATATTCGATATGAAATATAACAGGTGCCAGAATGACGCCACTTGTCATTGATTTTTGCATATACCCCCTAGTACTTTTATATTATGCAAATGTATATATAAAAAATACATTCGTCTTTATACAATAATTTTATATCGTTTAAAAAAAAATAAACTAGTTGCAATTGAGGGTGGTATTATGTTTTATTAATCAAGGTTTTATATGAAAAAAAAAATAAATATAATTTTCTGTTTTTAAATAATTTATGAAAAAATAAAAGTTGGATTTATATTAATTCTTTTTTTATTTAATTGTTTTTTAAATATTTATTATTTAATTGAAAATAATTAAATAGAATTTTGTGTCATATTTGGTTTTAAATTTGGCGCCAAATTTTTAAGCTTTTGAGTTTTTTTAAAAAGGATGATTTTTTTTTAGCAAAGTTGATTATTATTTTGAAATTTTAATTGGAAAAATGTAGAAAAATATAAAATAATTATGTTATAATACAGAGAAACCCAAACAAAAATTTAAACATGATATTTTAATAATTTTTTTTGAACTACATTGAAAAAGACAATTTTTTTTTTTTGTTTTTAATTTAATTTAAACAAAAAATAAAATATTTATAATTTTTTCACGTTAGTTTATTCATTATATTTAAATATAATTAATTTTATAAAAATTCAAAATTAAAATTTGCATTATTTATGTTTTTTTTTCCATTTTTTATAACAAAATTATCAATTAGAAATTCCAGCAAGCGCCATCTAACAGAAACTCTTTTAGAAGCCATTTTTTTTTATTTATATTTTTTTTTTTTTTTTTTGTCATCATCATCATTTTCGCGCCAAAAATATACTCCATCGCACATTGTATGCCACATCAGCTGCTTTATTGATAAATAAATTTAACATAAACAACAATTAATAATAAGGTATGTTTAAAAAAAATTAAATGAATAATTATTTTTATTAATCAATTATTGTTGAATTTACTTGATTTTTGATTTTAGAATATATAAATTTGCAGTAAAAATAATCAAAAATTAACAATGACAAGTGACAGTGATACTGATTGTGATATACTTGGTGATTTATTAGCCAATGATGATGAATTTAAACCAACAGAAACAACAACAACAACAAAAGTAAAAGAACTTGATTATAATTTTTTAGATAAATTTGATGATAAAGATATTAAAAAAAATGATGACACAAAAAGTATACTTTATAATAATGATGTTGATTCATCAGATGATGAAGATAATAAATATTTTAATGAACAAAAATATTCTGAATCAGGTAAAAGTATTAAAAATTTATTAAAAAATAAAGATACAAATAATTTAAATGAATCATATAAAGATAATAAATTAAATAAATCATCAATTATTAATAAAAATTATATGGATAATATTGATGATGAAACAAAAAAAGAAACAATTAATAAAAATAAAATAGGAACACTTGGTAATTGGTTAGATAAACCATCAGAAGTTTATAGTGATCCATGTTTTGGTTTACGTATTATAAAACCATTAATATCATCAGCTGAATTAAAAAATCGTATGAAAGATAGAACAGCAGTAACAGTATCAAAAATAAAACAATTTATAAATAATAAAAATATTGATAATGATTGGGTTATTGCTGGTGTATTAATACAACAATCAGGATCTAAAAAATCACAAAATGGTAAACAATATTGTATATGGAGTATCAGTGATTTATCTGATAATATAAATACAGTATCAATATTTTTATTTAGTTCTGCATATAAATCATTTTGGAAAACTCAAACAGGTACTGTTATTGGTATATTAAATCCAAATATATTAGAATCACGTAATGATAAAGATCAAGCAACATTATCAATTGATAATCCACAAAAAATAATGATACTTGGTAATTCAAGAGATATGGGTGTTTGTAAATCAGTTAAAAAAAATGGTGATAAATGTACAAATATTATTAATAAAAATAAATGTGAATATTGTATATATCATGTTAAACAAGAATATAATAAAGCATCAAGAAGATCTGAATTACAAACAGATAAAAATAATCGTAGATTTGGTAATACATTTGGTAATGGTTTATTAAAAAATAATTTTAATTCAAATAATAATGGTGGTGGTGGTGGTAGTATGTATAATCAACAATATAATCATCAAAATATACTTGCTGTACCAGCTAAAAAAAATTATAAATTAGAAAATAAAGATAATGAAAGATTAGCAATGTTAACTGGTAATAAAAATCAAATAGATAAATCAATTGATAATATTAATAATCAACAACAACAAAATAATAAAATAGGTAATATTAATGAATTAACAAATAATCAAAATAAAAAAGATACAGATAGATTAAGTAAATTACGTGATTGGACACTTGATTCATCAATTAATAAAAAACCAATATTTCATTCAGCACAATCAACATCATCAACATCATCAACAATATCAAATAAATTAAATAATGATAAAAAAAATTTAATAATTAATAATAATGTACCACTTCTTGGTGCTGGTACAAGTGGTAATGTTATTGATTTTTCAACTCCAATAACTAAAAATCATATAACAAATGCAAAATTAAATGCAATTAAATGGGCTAAAGAAAAAGGTGGTATTAAACAATCAAATCCAAATAAAATATGTCAAAGTCGTGAAAAAATTAATGAAAATATTAATGAAAAAATTATTAAAAAAAGAAATAGAGATAATGATAATAATGTTGTTGATGTTGATGATAAAATTAATATTAAAAAAAATAAAATTGATACAACATCTGATAGATTTAAAGAACTTATGAATGCAAAATCATCACACAGTGATTTAATTGAAAAATCACATAATGATGAACAAGAAAAATATTTTAATAAACTTGAAGCTAAAGAACGTATGGAAGAAAAAATGATGACAACATTTAAAATTGATGTTAAAGCTGTTAAATGTATTATTTGTAAATATACATCATTTTCAGCATCTGATTATTGTAAAGAAAAAAAACATCCATTAAGATATATTGATGCTGTTAAAAGTTTTTTTAAATGTGGTGATTGTGGTAATAGAACAGTTAGTCTTGATAGAATACCATCAAATAGTTGTAAAAAATGTTGTAGTTCAAATTGGCGAAGAACTGGAATGATGGATGATAAAAAAACTAATATTATTAGTACACCATTATCAATACGTGGTGGAGAAGAAAAATTCATTGGTTCAACAACACATGATGCTAATATTAATCTACTTGTTCCTGATGATGATTAATAAATTTTAAAATATCAAACTATTTTTTTATCAAATAATTATATCTATTTATATATTTTTGTCAATTGAGGAATAAATAAAAGTAAACAATTTTATTTTTTATTTTTCATCATTAATTTAATATTCAAATGAAAATTATTTTCTCTTTCTTAATTTTTCTATTTTTTATTAACTTTTTTTTTGTATTTTTTTCATTCATTTATCATTCATTATCGGTTTATCATGTTGGAATGTGACTGTATTGATCACCATGACCCGTTCAATACTTGTTTATAACAAGTAATATAATAATTATATTTTTATTATTTTATTTTTTGAAAAATATCGGGCACTACTTTTAACCCAGCCAAGACAATTTTGTTTTTTTTTTTTTATTAAATAATTTTATTATTTATTTATCATTCATACTATCCACGAATCTTCTCGTCGGACATTGAATCGAGTTAAAAAAAATATTTTATTCATATTTAAATTCAATTATTGTAATATTATTTTTAAAAAAATTTTATTACATTAAAATATGAGGTAATTTATTTAATATGACATGTCAAAATATTTTTTATTTTCGCAATGTTATTATTTTTTTTTTTTTCTTTTTACATATTTTTTCTAAACAACTTTTAAAGTACAAATAAAAATTATTATCT
>WSYQ01000272.1:0-21702 GCA_011426435.1 Lysiphlebus fabarum | reverse complement strand
AAAATCCAGACAAATTTGAATCCTGAGAGATTTTATAAAATCAATACAAATGCAGCATCATCAACATATTTCGCATTTGGCATGGGGCCTCACATATGCATTGGTAAGTATGAAAAAAAAAAAAAAAAAAATACAATCAAATTAATTGAATTTAGGAATACTAATTAAAACAATACAGAAATATGATCCTGTAGCATATAAATAACGCTTGACCGCATTTCATTGGGATCTACTTAGCTGAATTTTTCAGCGTTTGTTTATTAATTGGAAGTTATGTTTGCCTAGTATTTTTCCCAATTTTTTCAATGAATTTTTCACATTTTCAAAAAGGCTAACTGCTAAAATATTGAAGATAGAACTAAAGTACAAATTGCATCAAATACCTCTTTCAAAGTTATGTTTGCCTAGTATTTTTCCCAATTTTTTCAATGAATTTTTCACATTTTCAAAAAGGCTAACTGCTAAAATATTAATAATAGAAAAAAAGTAGAAAGTGTGTCAAATACCTCTTTCAAAGTTATGTTTGCCTAGTATTTTTCCCAATTTTTCAATGAATTTTTCACATTTTCAAAAAGGCTAACTGCTAAAATATTGACAATAGAAATAAAGCACAAATTGCATCAAATACCTCTTTTAAAGTTATGTTTGCCTAGTATTTTTCCCAATTTTTTCAATGAATTTTTCACATTTTCAAAAAGGCTAACTGCTAAAATATTGAAGATAGAAATAAAGTACAAATTGCATCAAATACCTCTTTCAAAGTTATGTTTGCCTAGTATTTTTCCAAATTTTTTCAATGAATTTTACACATTTTCAAAAAGGCTAACTGCTAAAATATTAATGATAGAAAAAAAGTAGAAATTGCATCAAATACCTCTTTCAAAGTTATGTTTGCCTAGTATTTTTCCCAATTTTTTCAATGAATTTTTCACATTTTCAAAAGGCTAACTGCTAAAATATTGATGATAGAAATAAAGTACAAATTGCATCAAATACCTCTTTCAAAGTTATGTTTGCCTAGTATTTTTCCCAATTTTTTCAATGAATTTTAAAAGTCGCAGGGCAGGAAAACTATTTTCTAAGTTGGCCGATACAAAATGTATAAGCAGTTCTGAATACCTCTTTCCGAGTTATGTTTGCCTAGTAATATCCCCAATTTTTTCAATAAATTTTAAAAGCCGCAGGGCAGGAAAACTAGTTTTTAAGTTGGACTACAAAAAATGTATAAGCAGTTCTGATTACCTCTTTCCGAGTTATGTTTGCCTAGTATTTTTCCCAATTTTTTCAATAAATTTTGAAAGTCGCAGGGCAGGAAAACTAGTTTTTAAGTTGGCCGACAAAAAATGTATAAGCAGTTCTGAATACCTCTTTCCGAGTTATGTTTGCCTAGTAATATCCCCAATTTTTTCAATAAATTTTAAAAGCCGCAGGGCAGGAAAACTAGTTTTTAAGTTGGACTACAAAAAATGTATAAGCAGTTCTGATTACCTCTTTCCGAGTTATGTTTGCCTAGTATTTTTCCCAATTTTTTCAATGAATTTTAAAAGTCGCAGGGCAGGAAAACTAGTTTTTAAGTTGGACTACAAAAAATGTATAAGCAGTTCTGAATACCTCTTTCCGAGTTATGTTTGCCTAGTAATATCCCCAATTTTTTCAATAAATTTTAAAAGCCGCAGGGCAGGAAAACTAGTTTTTAAGTTGGACTACAAAAAATGTATAAGCAGTTCTGATTACCTCTTTCCGAGTTATGTTTGCCTAGTATTTTTCCCAATTTTTTCAATGAATTTTAAAAGTCGCAGGGCAGGAAAACTATTTTCTAAGTTGGCCGATACAAAATGTATAAGCAGTTCTGAATACCTCTTTCCGAGTTATGTTTGCCTAG
This sequence comes from Lysiphlebus fabarum, assembly GCA_011426435.1. NCBI lineage: Eukaryota > Metazoa > Arthropoda > Insecta > Hymenoptera > Braconidae > Lysiphlebus > Lysiphlebus fabarum. The sequence goes on along the minus strand of WSYQ01000272.1, from coordinate 19,820 downwards.
TATTTTTCCCAATTTTTTCAATGAATTTTTCACATTTTCAAAAAGGCTAACTGTAAAAATATTAATGATAGAAAAAAAGTAGAAATTGCATCAAATACCTCTTTCAAAGTTATGTTTGCCTAGTATTTTTCCCAATTTTTTCAATGAATTTTTCACATTTTCAAAAAGGCTAACTGCTAAAATATTGACAATAGAAATAAAGCACAAATTGCATCAAATACCTCTTTCAAAGTTATGTTTGCCTAGTATTTTTCCCAATTTTTTCAATGAATTTTTCACATTTTCAAAAAGGCTAACTGCTAAAATATTAATAATAGAAAAAAAGTAGAAAGTGTGTCAAATACCTCTTTCAAAGTTATGTTTGCCTAGTATTTTTCCCAATTTTTCAATGAATTTTTCACATTTTCAAAAAGGCTAACTGCTAAAATATTGACAATAGAAATAAAGCACAAATTGCATCAAATACCTCTTTTAAAGTTATGTTTGCCTAGTATTTTTCCCAATTTTTTCAATGAATTTTTCACATTTTCAAAAAGGCTAACTGCTAAAATATTGAAGATAGAAATAAAGTACAAATTGCATCAAATACCTCTTTCAAAGTTATGTTTGCCTAGTATTTTTCCAAATTTTTTCAATGAATTTTACACATTTTCAAAAAGGCTAACTGCTAAAATATTAATGATAGAAAAAAAGTAGAAATTGCATCAAATACCTCTTTCAAAGTTATGTTTGCCTAGTATTTTTCCCAATTTTTCAATGAATTTTTCACATTTTCAAAAAGGCTAACTGCTAAAATATTGACAATAGAAATAAAGCACAAATTGCATCAAATACCTCTTTTAAAGTTATGTTTGCCTAGTATTTTTCCCAATTTTTTCAATGAATTTTTCACATTTTCAAAAAGGCTAACTGCTAAAATATTGAAGATAGAAATAAAGTACAAATTGCATCAAATACCTCTTTCAAAGTTATGTTTGCCTAGTATTTTTCCAAATTTTTTCAATGAATTTTACACATTTTCAAAAAGGCTAACTGCTAAAATATTAATGATAGAAAAAAAGTAGAAATTGCATCAAATACCTCTTTCAAAGTTATGTTTGCCTAGTATTTTTCCCAATTTTTTCAATGAATTTTTCACATTTTCAAAAGGCTAACTGCTAAAATATTGATGATAGAAATAAAGTACAAATTGCATCAAATACCTCTTTCAAAGTTATGTTTGCCTAGTATTTTTCCCAATTTTTTCAATGAATTTTAAAAGTCGCAGGGCAGGAAAACTATTTTCTAAGTTGGCCGATACAAAATGTATAAGCAGTTCTGAATACCTCTTTCCGAGTTATGTTTGCCTAGTAATATCCCCAATTTTTTCAATAAATTTTAAAAGCCGCAGGGCAGGAAAACTAGTTTTTAAGTTGGACTACAAAAAATGTATAAGCAGTTCTGATTACCTCTTTCCGAGTTATGTTTGCCTAGTATTTTTCCCAATTTTTTCAATAAATTTTGAAAGTCGCAGGGCAGGAAAACTAGTTTTTAAGTTGGCCGACAAAAAATGTATAAGCAGTTCTGAATACCTCTTTCCGAGTTATGTTTGCCTAGTAATATCCCCAATTTTTTCAATAAATTTTAAAAGCCGCAGGGCAGGAAAACTAGTTTTTAAGTTGGACTACAAAAAATGTATAAGCAGTTCTGATTACCTCTTTCCGAGTTATGTTTGCCTAGTATTTTTCCCAATTTTTTCAATAAATTTTAAAAGTCGCAGGGCAGGAAAACTAGTTTTTAAGTTGGACTACAAAAAATGTATAAGCAGTTCTGAATACCTCTTTCCGAGTTATGTTTGCCTAGTAATATCCCCAATTTTTTCAATAAATTTTAAAAGCCGCAGGGCAGGAAAACTAGTTTTTAAGTTGGACTACAAAAAATGTATAAGCAGTTCTGATTACCTCTTTCCGAGTTATGTTTGCCTAGTATTTTTCCCAATTTTTTCAATGAATTTTAAAAGTCGCAGGGCAGGAAAACTATTTTCTAAGTTGGCCGATACAAAATGTATAAGCAGTTCTGAATACCTCTTTCCGAGTTATGTTTGCCTAGTATTTTTCCCAATTTTTTCAATGAATTTTTCACATTTTCAAAAAGGCTAACTGTAAAAATATTAATGATAGAAAAAAAGTAGAAATTGCATCAAATACCTCTTTCAAAGTTATGTTTGCCTAGTATTTTTCCCAATTTTTTCAATGAATTTTTCACATTTTCAAAAAGGCTAACTGCTAAAATATTGACAATAGAAATAAAGCACAAATTGCATCAAATACCTCTTTCAAAGTTATGTTTGCCTAGTATTTTTCCCAATTTTTTCAATGAATTTTTCACATTTTCAAAAAGGCTAACTGCTAAAATATTAATAATAGAAAAAAAGTAGAAAGTGTGTCAAATACCTCTTTCAAAGTTATGTTTGCCTAGTATTTTTCCCAATTTTTCAATGAATTTTTCACATTTTCAAAAAGGCTAACTGCTAAAATATTGACAATAGAAATAAAGCACAAATTGCATCAAATACCTCTTTTAAAGTTATGTTTGCCTAGTATTTTTCCCAATTTTTTCAATGAATTTTTCACATTTTCAAAAAGGCTAACTGCTAAAATATTGAAGATAGAAATAAAGTACAAATTGCATCAAATACCTCTTTCAAAGTTATGTTTGCCTAGTATTTTTCCAAATTTTTTCAATGAATTTTACACATTTTCAAAAAGGCTAACTGCTAAAATATTAATGATAGAAAAAAAGTAGAAATTGCATCAAATACCTCTTTCAAAGTTATGTTTGCCTAGTATTTTTCCCAATTTTTTCAATGAATTTTTCACATTTTCAAAAGGCTAACTGCTAAAATATTGATGATAGAAATAAAGTACAAATTGCATCAAATACCTCTTTCAAAGTTATGTTTGCCTAGTATTTTTCCCAATTTTTTCAATGAATTTTAAAAGTCGCAGGGCAGGAAAACTATTTTCTAAGTTGGCCGATACAAAATGTATAAGCAGTTCTGAATACCTCTTTCCGAGTTATGTTTGCCTAGTAATATCCCCAATTTTTTCAATAAATTTTAAAAGCCGCAGGGCAGGAAAACTAGTTTTTAAGTTGGACTACAAAAAATGTATAAGCAGTTCTGAATACCTCTTTCCGAGTTATGTTTGCCTAGTAATATCCCCAATTTTTTCAATAAATTTTAAAAGCCGCAGGGCAGGAAAACTAGTTTTTAAGTTGGACTACAAAAAATGTATAAGCAGTTCTGATTACCTCTTTCCGAGTTATGTTTGCCTAGTATTTTTCCCAATTTTTTCAATGAATTTTAAAAGTCGCAGGGCAGGAAAACTATTTTCTAAGTTGGCCGATACAAAATGTATAAGCAGTTCTGAATACCTCTTTCCGAGTTATGTTTGCCTAGTATTTTTCCCAATTTTTTCAATGAATTTTTCACATTTTCAAAAAGGCTAACTGTAAAAATATTAATGATAGAAAAAAAGTAGAAATTGCATCAAATACCTCTTTCAAAGTTATGTTTGCCTAGTATTTTTCCCAATTTTTTCAATGAATTTTTCACATTTTCAAAAAGGCTAACTGCTAAAATATTGACAATAGAAATAAAGCACAAATTGCATCAAATACCTCTTTCAAAGTTATGTTTGCCTAGTATTTTTCCCAATTTTTTCAATGAATTTTTCACATTTTCAAAAAGGCTAACTGCTAAAATATTAATAATAGAAAAAAAGTAGAAAGTGTGTCAAATACCTCTTTCAAAGTTATGTTTGCCTAGTATTTTTCCCAATTTTTCAATGAATTTTTCACATTTTCAAAAAGGCTAACTGCTAAAATATTGACAATAGAAATAAAGCACAAATTGCATCAAATACCTCTTTTAAAGTTATGTTTGCCTAGTATTTTTCCCAATTTTTTCAATGAATTTTTCACATTTTCAAAAAGGCTAACTGCTAAAATATTGAAGATAGAAATAAAGTACAAATTGCATCAAATACCTCTTTCAAAGTTATGTTTGCCTAGTATTTTTCCAAATTTTTTCAATGAATTTTACACATTTTCAAAAAGGCTAACTGCTAAAATATTAATGATAGAAAAAAAGTAGAAATTGCATCAAATACCTCTTTCAAAGTTATGTTTGCCTAGTATTTTTCCCAATTTTTTCAATGAATTTTTCACATTTTCAAAAGGCTAACTGCTAAAATATTGATGATAGAAATAAAGTACAAATTGCATCAAATACCTCTTTCAAAGTTATGTTTGCCTAGTATTTTTCCCAATTTTTTCAATGAATTTTAAAAGTCGCAGGGCAGGAAAACTATTTTCTAAGTTGGCCGATACAAAATGTATAAGCAGTTCTGAATACCTCTTTCCGAGTTATGTTTGCCTAGTAATATCCCCAATTTTTTCAATAAATTTTAAAAGCCGCAGGGCAGGAAAACTAGTTTTTAAGTTGGACTACAAAAAATGTATAAGCAGTTCTGATTACCTCTTTCCGAGTTATGTTTGCCTAGTATTTTTCCCAATTTTTTCAATAAATTTTGAAAGTCGCAGGGCAGGAAAACTAGTTTTTAAGTTGGACTACAAAAAATGTATAAGCAGTTCTGAATACCTCTTTCCGAGTTATGTTTGCCTAGTAATATCCCCAATTTTTTCAATAAATTTTAAAAGCCGCAGGGCAGGAAAACTAGTTTTTAAGTTGGACTACAAAAAATGTATAAGCAGTTCTGATTACCTCTTTCCGAGTTATGTTTGCCTAGTATTTTTCCCAATTTTTTCAATGAATTTTAAAAGTCGCAGGGCAGGAAAACTAGTTTTTAAGTTGGACTACAAAAAATGTATAAGCAGTTCTGATTACCTCTTTCCGAGTTATGTTTGCCTAGTAATATCCCCAATTTTTTCAATAAATTTTAAAAGCCGCAGGGCAGGAAAACTAGTTTTTAAGTTGGACTACAAAAAATGTATAAGCAGTTCTGAATACCTCTTTCCGAGTTATGTTTGCCTAGTAATATCCCCAATTTTTTCAATAAATTTTAAAAGCCGCAGGGCAGGAAAACTAGTTTTTAAGTTGGACTACAAAAAATGTATAAGCAGTTCTGATTACCTCTTTCCGAGTTATGTTTGCCTAGTATTTTTCCCAATTTTTTCAATGAATTTTAAAAGTCGCAGGGCAGGAAAACTATTTTCTAAGTTGGCCGATACAAAATGTATAAGCAGTTCTGAATACCTCTTTCCGAGTTATGTTTGCCTAGTATTTTTCCCAATTTTTTCAATGAATTTTTCACATTTTCAAAAAGGCTAACTGTAAAAATATTAATGATAGAAAAAAAGTAGAAATTGCATCAAATACCTCTTTCAAAGTTATGTTTGCCTAGTATTTTTCCCAATTTTTTCAATGAATTTTTCACATTTTCAAAAAGGCTAACTGCTAAAATATTGACAATAGAAATAAAGCACAAATTGCATCAAATACCTCTTTCAAAGTTATGTTTGCCTAGTATTTTTCCCAATTTTTTCAATGAATTTTTCACATTTTCAAAAAGGCTAACTGCTAAAATATTAATAATAGAAAAAAAGTAGAAAGTGTGTCAAATACCTCTTTCAAAGTTATGTTTGCCTAGTATTTTTCCCAATTTTTCAATGAATTTTTCACATTTTCAAAAAGGCTAACTGCTAAAATATTGACAATAGAAATAAAGCACAAATTGCATCAAATACCTCTTTTAAAGTTATGTTTGCCTAGTATTTTTCCCAATTTTTTCAATGAATTTTTCACATTTTCAAAAAGGCTAACTGCTAAAATATTGAAGATAGAAATAAAGTACAAATTGCATCAAATACCTCTTTCAAAGTTATGTTTGCCTAGTATTTTTCCAAATTTTTTCAATGAATTTTACACATTTTCAAAAAGGCTAACTGCTAAAATATTAATGATAGAAAAAAAGTAGAAATTGCATCAAATACCTCTTTCAAAGTTATGTTTGCCTAGTATTTTTCCCAATTTTTTCAATGAATTTTTCACATTTTCAAAAGGCTAACTGCTAAAATATTGATGATAGAAATAAAGTACAAATTGCATCAAATACCTCTTTCAAAGTTATGTTTGCCTAGTATTTTTCCCAATTTTTTCAATGAATTTTAAAAGTCGCAGGGCAGGAAAACTATTTTCTAAGTTGGCCGATACAAAATGTATAAGCAGTTCTGAATACCTCTTTCCGAGTTATGTTTGCCTAGTAATATCCCCAATTTTTTCAATAAATTTTAAAAGCCGCAGGGCAGGAAAACTAGTTTTTAAGTTGGACTACAAAAAATGTATAAGCAGTTCTGATTACCTCTTTCCGAGTTATGTTTGCCTAGTATTTTTCCCAATTTTTTCAATAAATTTTGAAAGTCGCAGGGCAGGAAAACTAGTTTTTAAGTTGGCCGACAAAAAATGTATAAGCAGTTCTGAATACCTCTTTCCGAGTTATGTTTGCCTAGTAATATCCCCAATTTTTTCAATAAATTTTAAAAGCCGCAGGGCAGGAAAACTAGTTTTTAAGTTGGACTACAAAAAATGTATAAGCAGTTCTGATTACCTCTTTCCGAGTTATGTTTGCCTAGTATTTTTCCCAATTTTTTCAATGAATTTTAAAAGTCGCAGGGCAGGAAAACTATTTTCTAAGTTGGCCGATACAAAATGTATAAGCAGTTCTGAATACCTCTTTCCGAGTTATGTTTGCCTAGTATTTTTCCCAATTTTTTCAATGAATTTTTCACATTTTCAAAAAGGCTAACTGTAAAAATATTAATGATAGAAAAAAAGTAGAAATTGCATCAAATACCTCTTTCAAAGTTATGTTTGCCTAGTATTTTTCCCAATTTTTTCAATGAATTTTTCACATTTTCAAAAAGGCTAACTGCTAAAATATTGACAATAGAAATAAAGCACAAATTGCATCAAATACCTCTTTCAAAGTTATGTTTGCCTAGTATTTTTCCCAATTTTTTCAATGAATTTTTCACATTTTCAAAAAGGCTAACTGCTAAAATATTAAAGATAGAAATAAAGTACAAATTGCATCAAATACCTCTTTCAAAGTTATGTTTGCCTAGTATTTTTCCCAATTTTTCAATGAATTTTTCACATTTTCAAAAAGGCTAACTGCTAAAATATTGACAATAGAAATAAAGCACAAATTGCATCAAATACCTCTTTTAAAGTTATGTTTGCCTAGTATTTTTCCCAATTTTTTCAATGAATTTTTCACATTTTCAAAAAGGCTAACTGCTAAAATATTGAAGATAGAAATAAAGTACAAATTGCATCAAATACCTCTTTCAAAGTTATGTTTGCCTAGTATTTTTCCAAATTTTTTCAATGAATTTTTCACATTTTCAAAAAGGCTAACTGCTAAAATATTAATGATAGAAAAAAAGTAGAAATTGCATCAAATACCTCTTTCAAAGTTATGTTTGCCTAGTATTTTTCCCAATTTTTCAATGAATTTTTCACATTTTCAAAAAGGCTAACTGCTAAAATATTGACAATAGAAATAAAGCACAAATTGCATCAAATACCTCTTTTAAAGTTATGTTTGCCTAGTATTTTTCCCAATTTTTTCAATGAATTTTTCACATTTTCAAAAAGGCTAACTGCTAAAATATTGAAGATAGAAATAAAGTACAAATTGCATCAAATACCTCTTTCAAAGTTATGTTTGCCTAGTATTTTTCCCAATTTTTTCAATGAATTTTTCACATTTTCAAAAAGGCTAACTGCTAAAATATTAATGATAGAAAAAAAGTAGAAATTGTGTCAAATACCTCTTTCAATGTTATGTTTGCCTAGTATTTTTCCCAATTTTTTCAATGAATTTTACACATTTTCAAAAAGGCTAACTACTAAAATATTGATGTTAGAAAAAAGGTAAAAATTCGGTTGAATACCTCTTCCAAAGTTATGTTTGCCTAGTATTTTTCCCAATTTTTTCAATGAATTTTTCACATTTTCAAAAAGGCTAACTGCTAAAATATTGATGATAGAAATAAAGTACAAATTGCATCAAATACCTCTTTCAAAGTTATGTTTGCCTAGTATTTTTCCCAATTTTTTCAATGAATTTTAAAAGTCGCAGGGCAGGAAAACTATTTTCTAAGTTGGCCGATACAAAATGTATAAGCAGTTCTGAATACCTCTTTCAATGTCATGTTTGCCTAGTATTTTTCCCAATTTTTTCAATGAATTTTACACATTTTTAAAAAGGCCAACTACTGAATTATTGATGATAGAAAAAAAGTATAAATTGTGTCAAATACTAAATTATTTTTTTTGCATGACTATTTATAGGTCAAAGATTGGGTTTACTTCAATCAAAACTTGGTCTAATAAAAATGATTTTAAACTACGAATTTTCACATTCTAAGGAGACTGTTGTTCCACTCAAAATAAGTCCAAAAGGTTTATTAACATCATCAGAGTCTGGCATTTTTTTTAATGTTCGAAAATTAAATATTTAAATTTTAATTATTATTATCAAGCTTTTTTATGTCGTTAGAAGTTGTTTTTCTTTAATTTTTTTTTCCTATCGTCTATCTGAATTATTATTTATCAATGAATATCATAAATTTTTAATCAGTTTTTGTCAAAGATGTATATAAAAAAAGAAATAAATAAATATCATATTATAAATAAGTAAAAAAAAAAAAAACGCATATCAATCATTACTGATATCATAATGACATATAAAATTTTTTATTTAAAAATAAAAAATATTATTAAAAAAAAAGTAATATATTTACATGTCAATAATAAAAAAACCGAGTTTCGTAACGTAATTCAAATTTTGTAAAATAATTACTAATAAATCCTTTTAACTATTTTTTTTTACTGCTACTAATCACGCAACAATAAAAAAAAAATAAAACTTTAACAAAAAATACAAAAAACTAAATTCAATATATTTATTTTTTCTATCGTTTTAATTATATCTTTTTATAGTTAATTTAAATTTGATGAATAACGAGATAAATAACGAGATACACGTTACCAATTATGAATATTGTATATAATTTGTATAAAAACATCTAATTATAAAAAATAATAAAAAATTGCAAGTGACTTGATGATTAAGCTATCTTATCACGACCAGATAATGCGTTGTCAACAGTAGTATATAAGTCTGTTAACAGTCAACATTTAATATATGCCATTTCATCATGGCATATATATTGTTTATTTTATTGTTAACATTAATATTTTTTACGTACATTTATATGACAAGAAATTTTTCATATTGGAAAAATCGTGGTGTTAAATTTGTCACGCCTTTGCCATTATTTGGTAATTTATTTAGTTTAATAACTTGTCAAAAATCAGCTGGACAATTTTTTGATGATATTTATAAAAATTCAAATAATCAGCCATATGTTGGTTTTTTTGGTTTGGATAAACCTATGCTGCTGATACGTGATCCAGAAATTATAAAAAATGTACTTGTTAAAGACTTCAACATATTCAGTAATAGATTTGCAACAGCAAGTCCACATGATCATTTGGGTTATTCAAATTTATTTATGTTAAAAAATCCAGCATGGAAATATGTTAGATCAAAATTATCACCAATTTATACATCTTCACGTATGAAATTAATATTTGAACGTATGCTTATTGTTGCACTTGATTTGGATACTCATCTTGAATCACTCAACTTAAAAGGTATATAAATTTAAATTTATAATTAAATAATTGTATTTATTTTTTATTTATAATAATATTTTTTTTAGATAATAAAAAATCACTTGAAGTAAAAGAAGTGTGTGCTAAATTTACAACAGATATGATTGCAATGACAGCATTTGGATTGCGAGCAAATTCATTAAATAATCCAAATGCTGAATTTCGTAAAAATGGAGAAAAAATATTTAAACCAACATTTTATAGATCATTAGAATGGAATACAAGAACATTTGTACCAAATTTAATGGGTCCATTAGGTTTTACATTTTTTACAAATGAAGCAAGTGCATTTTTACGTGATGCATTGTGGTCAACTATTATTGAACGTGAACAATCTGGACAAAAAAAAAATGATTTAGTTGATTTATTAATTGAATTAAAAAATAATGATGTAAATAATTCAGATAAACAAATTTTTGGTAAATTATAATTTACTTTTTATGTTACTATATCTATATTTTTTTAAATTAAATTATTATTTGATTTATATTTTATTTAGAATTTGATGGAGATAATTTGACTGCTCAAGCTGCTATATTTTTTACTGCTGGGTGAGTAATACTGGTTCATTTAAAATATTCAAACTAATATTCAGACTTTTTTAAACTAATAATAAATTAATTTAATATAGATTCCATACATCAAGCTCACTTTTGTCATGTACTCTATATGAATTGGCTTTACATCATGAATATCAAGATCGTGTTAGACAAGAAATGAAGAATCTTCTTGAAGAAAATAATGGAGAAATAACATATGACCTGGTAATATGAATTATTTATTAATTTATTCAAGCAATCATTATTTTTATTGTTATAATTTTTTAAATTTATTTATAGATGAGTAAACTTTATTACTCTGAAATGGTTTTAAATGAAACACTGAGAAAATATCCAGTATTGCCATTTTTAGATCGTGTTGCTGTTGATGATTATAAAGTACCTGGTCATGATTTAATAATTGAAAAAGGAACACCTATTTATATTCCAGTATCTGGAGTACAAATGGATCCTCAGTATTTTGATAATCCTGATGAATTTAATCCTGAACGTTTTTCTTCAGATAATAAAAAACCAATAACAGGAACATATCTTCCATTTGGAATTGGTCCACATGCTTGTATTGGTACAGTAAAAATTTATATTATTTTTTTACTTATATATATATATATGTAAAATTTATTTATTTATTTTTATATTTTAATTTTTTAAGGTCTAAGATTAGGTTTACTACAAGCCAAATTGGGATTATTGAAAATGATATGTAAATATGAATTTTCATCTTCAAAAGAAACAATAATACCAATTAAAATGAACACAAAAGGATTATTAATGATCCCACAATTTGGTATTATTTTAAATGTTAATCAAATTTAAAATATTAATATATTTGTTATTTTATTAAAATGGAATGGTTACCAATAAAATTTTGTGCAATATGTTATCATCACTTTGTAACATGATGTTTATAATAAAATTAATACACGAGCAATACAATTTGTGCTAGTTTAGCGAGTAATTTTATAACGTAAAATATTATTAAACATTTTTTTTTTTCTTTAAATATTTTTCTATTGAGTAATGAACAAGCATTACATTGTAAATGTGCAACGTAAGTCATTAAGTGAATTGGAGTTTGTCCATACCGAGGTCATAAAGATTGATAATAAATTAATCATCTTGATTGATGTTAATATAATATCAGTTGTTATTCAGAATTTGAAACGACAACAATAAGTAACTGGTTTATTAAATTATATAACTAATATATAAAATAATAAAAGTTTTAAAGATTAATTTATTCAAAATGTTGTTATTAATATTATCACTGATTTTTGTGATAATTTTAATTTTATATTTTTATATGACTAAAAATTTAAATTACTGGAAAATTCGTGGTGTTGAATATGAAAAACCAATATCATTTTTTGGCAATACATTTGGTTTATTTATGTCAACAATTGGAATAACTTCATTATTTAAAAGAATTTATAATTATTCATCTGATGCACCATATATTGGTTTTTTTACATTTAATAAACCAATGTTACTATTACGTGATCCAGAAATTATAAAAAATATACTTGTTAGAGATTTTAATTTTTTTAAAGATAGATTTGCTAGTACTTTGGCTCATGAAAAAATTGCAACTGGATTATTTATGATGAAAAATCCTCAATGGAAATATGTGAGAGGTAAATTATCACCAATTTATACAACTTTTAGATTAAGAAAAATGTATGAAAGAATGCTTGATGTAGCTGTTGATCTTGATACTTGGATGGAGTCATTAAATTTAACAGGTAATTATTTGATTATTTAATATTATTTTAAATATCTATTATTATTTTTTTACTATTAGTATTTATTTATTTAATTATTAGAAAGTGGAAAAATTGTTGAATATAAAGATCTATGTGCTAAATTTACAACAGACATGATTGCAACAACAGCATATGGATTGAGAGCTAATTCTCTTAATAATCCAAATGCTGAATTTAGAAAATATGGTCATGAATCATTTGAACCAACTTTTATACGTAATATTTATATATGTTCATTTTTTTTTACTCCAAATATTACTAAATTTTTTAATTTAAAATGGTTTTCACCAAATGCAACAAATTTATTAAGAAGTGCTTTCTGGTCAACAATAAATGAACGTGAAAAATCTAAAATTAAACAAACTGATCTTATTGATCTTTTAATTGAATTAAAAAATAATCAACATGATATTCAAGAAAAAAATTTATTTGGTAAATATATATTTAGATATAATTATTAATTAAATTTATTTATATTATAGGTATATAAATAATTTTAATTTTATTTTTAGAATTTAACGGTGACAATATTGTTGCACAAGCTGCAGTTTTTTTCACAGCAGGTAAATATTTATATATATAAGAATATTGTGAAAAAACAAAACATCAGCAATAATTTAATTATAAATATTTTTTTTTTTTTTTTTAAATATAGGATTTGAAACAAGCTCAAGTTTATTTGCTTTTACTCTTTATGAATTGGCTGTTAACCCTGATATTCAAAATCGATTACGAAATGATATAAATAATGCACTGAAAAAAACAAATGGCATCATAACTTATGACATGGTAAAATGTTATTTTAAATATTTATTATATATTAATTAAAGTTAATCAAATAATTAAAGTTAATTTTTTTAGGTAACAACATTACCATATTTAGATATGATTGTTCATGAAACATTAAGAAAATATCCACCATTACCATTTCTTGATAGAGTTGCTGCTGATGATTATAAAGTACCTGGTACTGATTTAATTATTGAAAAAGGTATACCAGTATTTATTCCATTATCTGTTATTCACAGTGATCCTCAGTATTATGAAAATCCAGATAAATTTGATCCAGAAAGATTTTCTGATGAAAATAAAGACTCAATTAAATATACTTATTATCCGGTAATTTATTTTTTCATATTTTATATATTAAAATTTTATGTTACTTGATATTATTATATTATTAATTTATTATATATTTATTATTGTTTAAATTACAAGTTTGGTGATGGACCAAGAAACTGCATTGGTAAGTTATTTAATCATTTAAAATTATTTGATTATTTAATTAATAAATTAAAATATTTTTTTTTATATAATTTTTAGGTATGAGATTGGGATTAATACAATCAAAATTGGGTTTAATTAAACTCGTTTCAAAATATGAATTTATACCTTGCAAAAAAACTCTTATTCCAATGGAATTTAGTACCAAAGGATTATTCAGCACTCCAAAAACTGGAATTTATTTAAATACTCGTAAAATATAAAAAAAAAATTAAAAATTGATTAAATTCAAGTATTTTAATTTATCTCATATATAATCACTGATAATAATACAAAATAAAATTATTATTTTTCCTTATTGGTTTTATCTACAGTTATATAAGTTTATTTAAAATAATAAATAAAAGAAAAAATAAATTTCTTTTGTTTTAATATTTATTTTTAAATTCATTCCACAGTTATTATAATTAAACACACCAATTAACTTAAAAAAAAAAAACAAAAAAAAGAATATTATTTGACATTAATTATTTTGTGGATATTTTAAAATTATTTTACAATCATTTCATAGATAATCGACTCGCCTGCGAGTGATTCAATTAATTCAAAATCATATTTTTAATTACGTAAAATCCATACGATAATTATGTATTAATATTTATGAGACATATTTATATTTTTTTTCCATATAGATATATATTTTTTTTAAATATTCGTTTGTTTCAATATATAGTTACGAAAAATGATTTTTTAATGTTATTTATTTATCATGATTATATTAAAATTGATTAATCAATAGTGATATATATTTTGCACAAATAAGTTATTTATTATTAGGCAAAAAATATATTTACAATCACAAAAATGCCTTATTAAAATTATTTAAATAATAAATTATAATTATCGACAAGAATATATATCAATTATCATTTTTTCAATGACAAAAAAAAAATAATAATAATAATAATAATAAACACTTAGTATTTATTAACATTGAAATATCAATTTTAAATGTGCATGAATTTTTTTTTTCAAAATAGTGCATCATCGATATATATTTTAATATTATTAATTAACATTACTATAAGTTTTAACATAAATGATATTTATTTAATTTTATTTTTAAATGTTGTCAATGAATAATTTTTATTATGATTATTAATAATTTTATTTTTGTTTTGTTTTTTAATGTATTATTTATCTTAATTGACTAACTCGGCAATGATTATAATAATTATTTATTAAATTAAAAATTAAATTTACAAAATATATAGTTAATAAAATAATATTATAAATTAAAAAACTATTTGTGGATGCTGTATGATGACCCACATTAATTAATAATTAGGCCAAGTTATAGTCACAAAGAGAGACAGGAAGTTAATTTAAATAAATAAATGACAAACATCAGGCACAGGTAGTAGTAGTAGTAATTTTTTTTTTTTTTTTTATCATTATTTTTTATCTTTACAAATGAAATTATTTTTTTTATTTTGGTTCAATTAAAATTTCGGAATGCATTTTTCATTTATTATTTTTTTTTTTGTTTTATAGTTGGACATAAAAATATTTGATTATAAAATTGTTATTCATTTTTTTTTATTTTAAAATAATTTTTTTTGACAAGTACACTTTTATAGAGTTAATAAAATTGGTCGTAGGATTGAAATGTATATTTTATTTTTAGTTATTATTATTATAATAATTATGTTGAAAAAATTATAAAAAATCAATTGATTTTGGTAGAAATAATTGGGTGACAGTCACAGAAATTAATTAAATTTTTCAAGTCAAATATATTTAGACAATGACGATAAACATAAGACTAGATTTCAAAAATACATGCGTTTAAAATCGCCGTACAGAAAAATATTAAAATAATAATAAACATATACACATTGATAAAGTATAAAAATATAAATATTTAATAATTAAAATAATAATTATTATTGTAAACAAACAAAAATAATTTAAAAAGAAAAAATTATTTAAAATAATTATAATAATTAATAAATTTTTAATTTTATTTTCTCATTTTTTTTTTCATGAAAATGATTAATGTATTTGTTGACAGATTATTATCTAGTCATCAATATTTCTACATGATCAAACAAATCGAACGATAATATTATTTTTTATCTACTTAATGATTATCTATTGTTTTTTTTTTTAAATTAAATTTTATATTTCAACATTCAAAAAAAAAAAAAAAAAAAAAAAAAAAAAACAACATTTACTCGTTACATTTCTGTTATCATATTATTTTTAAATCAATATTGAATGTTAAAAAAAAAAAAAAAAATTTCTGATAAATAAAAACATAACAGTTTTTTTTTTTTTTTAAATATTTGTTATGTTTTGCTCAAAAAATTAATTAAAATACAATTAAATAATAAACGCACAATTTTTTATATTAAAATTAAAATTAATAATAATATTTTTTAATTAAATGAAATAACAATACTGTAATTTTGTGAATATTATATCGTTTCACATTTATTTCGTTGATGTATTTGTTTACCAATTATATCTACGTTTGTTTGTTTTTTTTATTATTAATATTAATATTATTTAACGTATAACTATTAACTAAACAATAATTATAATAATTCATACACATTGAATAAATACGTATATATTTATTCTTTCATATTGATTATTAAATAATATATTCAATATACATTTATATATATATTATTAAATGTTTTCATTTTCATCAATTTTTCATTGAACAAACAACATTAATAATTATACATTTTTATTAGGCTATTTGTTTGGGATTGACAATAAAATAAATTAGTCAAACGTTTATATTTATCACTAGATTAAACCATCATGAAAATATCATTATAAATAAATGCTTTTTGTAATTTACATTTATTTATTTAATATAATTCATTTGCCTGTAAGCCTATGATTGACTTCATCACTTCTACAATTCAAAAATTTATATCATCACTAATATTTAATATCATAACACTCATATCATGCATTGAAATTGGATCAAGAGAATCATTTCAATTTATAAATAAAATATGATAAAAAATAAATAAAAATAAAACAAATAATTTGCTTTCCCAGCGATAAAATATGATGATATTTATTTATTTTTTTTTTATTCAATTGAATGTTGTTTATTTATGTTGAAATTAACCAATGCAACAAGATGATTTTTTATCAGTCCACCATTCAGTTAATCCACTGAATCTATTATTTTTATTATTATTAACAATAATAATATATCACTTGACTTCTTCATGTCCAGGTGATGATGGTAATTCATTTGTATGACGTTTTGGACGAAAACTAGCAGTTAATGATGATATCCAACCACTTTGTGATGGTTGATCATGTAATGAACCACTATTACTTGGTGTACGTGTACTATCAATACTCATACCAGATTTAAAACGTGAAAATATACCAGGTGTTGATTTTTTAGTACTACATGGTGATGAAAAAATAAATGTTTTTTTAATATTTTTAGTTGAATCATTATATAATATTGAATCAAGACTACCAGTATGTTGTAAATCATCAATTTTTTTATTTTCCAATGTACCTAATAATAAATTTTCATTTTGTTTTGTTATTTTAGATATATCTTCCATACTTGCTGAACTTCTTCTTATTTCAATTTTTTCAATATTTTCATCAAGTAAATTTGAACTACCTGGTAATACAATAATTTCTGGTTTTAAATTTTTTCTAATATCAATTTCATGAAAATTTATAATTTTTTGTTGTTCTTTTGTTAATTTTAAACTTTGTGATTTATTTATTATTATTTTACCTTCTGGATTTGATAAATTTCTTTTATGTTTTATTGTTTGTGTTTTTTCATCAATATCATTTGATGGAAATAATTCAAGTGATGATGATGGTCTTTTATCTTTTGTAAATACCATACGCCAACTTTTATTTTTATTATCATGTGATTTTTTAGTTTTTGGTAATGTCATTGCACGTTTATCAAATTGTGTTACAATTTGATTATCTTTTTTATTATTATTATTATTATTATTATTATTATTTGTTTTAATTAAATTACAACGTTTACATAATACAATTAAATTATTGTGTTTTGGTGATGATGACGATGATGATGATGTTGTGGTTGTTGTTGCTATTGGATTATTATAACTAGTTATAACTGAATTACTTTTAGTTAAACATTTACCAATTTGTTGCTGTTGTTGCTGTTGTTGTTGTTGTTGTTGATTTTTTGTTGTTTTTGTTAATGGTGATTCTTTTGAATCAAAACTAATACTAAGACGATCAGTAAAATTACGTAATCTTGATAATAATGATTTATGATTATTGACTGTTTGTTTATCATCACAACAACAACAATCATTAATAACAATAATATCTTTATGTATTACTTTATCAACATCATCATTATCATTTTTAGTTGTTGTAGTTGTTGTAGTTGTTGCTGTTATTTTTGTTGTTGTTTTTGTTTTTATTGTATTTTTTTTAGTTAATTTATTAACAATACCATTTTCATTATTATCATTTAATAAATCATTATCTTTTTCATATTCTTCAATAATACGTGTATCATCACCAGATCTAGCACTAACTGGTGAACTCATATCACTACTAATATTTTCACCACGTGATTTTTTTCTTTCACGTTCATGATCTTTTATTGCTTTAACTAAATCATTATTATGATAATAATCAAATGATGATTTTTCTCTACTACCTTTACGACTACCTGGATAACTTTTACGTCCAGCTGATGATGTTGTTGCAATATTACCTTCAGTTGATATTTTAAATTTTAATGTTTTTTCACTAATTTCAACTTCAGTTGCTGTTTCTGGATCTGAACTATCATTATTTTCATCATCATTTTCAATTAATTGATTATCATTATCATCTTCAATTGAACGTGAATGTGAACGTGAACGTAATGTACTACATATTGATCTTTTTGATCTCATACTTTGTGATGATGTTGATTTAATTACAATTGTTGATGTATTTGATGTATTTGATGTATGTATTGGCATTGTTGATAATGTTGATTCACCAACATCAACAATACTTTTACGATGATGACGTTCATCTTTTGCTGCTTCATTTAAACGACGATAATATTCAAGTGCATCACGTACTGGTTGTACAATTAAATCATCAAGTTCAGTTAATAATTCACCTAATGATTCAAATAATGGAAGTAATACAAGACCAATAAAACTACATTGTGATGATGGTTTTGTAACTTTATCACGATCCATAAATGGTGTTACTGGAAGACCCTCTAATTTTTCAGCATCACTTTGTTTAAAAAATTCTTGCAGAAGCTGGTCCAGCCAGGGTTCTGCAACTTCCATTGGACGAGCTTCATTACTTATATCTGCTACTTTTATCAGTACCATTGATAACTGTAAATTTTTTTTTTTTTTTAATTAAAAAAAATTGGAACAAAAATAATAATATAATATAATAAATAAATTGATTAATTAATTTATAGATATATTTACCAAATTTATATGAGATTTATTTGAATAATCAAATTCTGATATAGTATCATTAAATTGTCCAAGTATTTCATTATGTCTTGCCATATCAGTTGCAAGTATACATCTTATTATTCCTTCACGTACAGTTCTATATGTTGTTGAATCAAGTGATGCTAATATATTACATTCTGGTGATTCAAGAACTCTAAATGCTACTGAACAATGATGATTTTCTAATGGTGATATATCATTATATCTCAATGCTAATTCAGTTCTTGCATTTATTTGATAAATATTATTATAACCAGGATGATCAAGATCATGACAAATACATGATACAATAAGTACCAATACTTCTAAATGTCCAATTTTAGTTGGAAGATCAACAGCCCATGCAATTGCGTACATCTATAAAAAAAAAAAGAGCAAATAAATTTAAATTTAATAAATAATAAAATAAAAAATATAAACTTAAGTGTATATATATATATTTACCATTTGGGCAACGCAAAAACAATGACGAAAATTATGAAATGGTACTGCATTGTAATTATTATATACTTCATAAAGAAAATTACGAAGTATTGGAAATGGTATATCAAACTTTTGTGGTAATTCAAGTTCAATAAACATTGTTTGAAGCATCAATAATAATTCCTCATCTTTCCATTGTCCAGCATCAAATGCAGGTGAACGAAGCCATTTATTGACACTCAATGACAATGATATATCACTGAAAACAAAAAAAAGTTAAATAAATAAATAAATATTTATATCAATGATTTAATTTATTCTATGAATAAATGAGAATATATATATGTAAAATAAAAATAAAAAAACTATATAATCGCTGTAAATTTAAATAAAAATTATTATTTTTTTAAACCAGCTATAATTTCAAGGTCATACGAGGCCAATGATCTCTTTTACAATAACCAAGTGTACTTGTAATCACATAATTGACGGTCACATGTAGCTCTTACTTGAGATGAAAAATAAATAAATAAAATAAATAACAAGTGTATGAAAAAGTGACTTGTAAATTAACTAA
>WSYQ01000271.1:0-18611 GCA_011426435.1 Lysiphlebus fabarum | reverse complement strand
TTTTTTTTTTTTTTTCTATTTTTATCTTTATTTTTTTGTCTTGTATTATAATTATTTTTTTATTTTTTATATTAAACTTAAAGTAGTTGTTTATTATTTGTATATATAACTTAATTTATTTAAATTTCAAAACATTTTTTGATTTAAAATATATATACATTTTTTTTTTCAACAACAATGTTTTTTTTTTTCTGTATTTCAATTGTACATTTATCTAGTTTATATATAATGTAAAAGGGTTTTTCAATTTACAAAGAACTCAAAACAAAAAGGAATTTTAGGTTGGCTTGACAAACCAGCATAAAAACAAAAAAGTTAAAAAAAAAACAAAAAAAAACTTTAAAAGAAAAACAAAATATATATTACTTCAAAGAAATCATATATCAACGTATAATGTACACTGGTAATTTTAAAGTTACAATTGAATCAAGTATACGTGACATCTTGTTGTATGACCTGTAAATTATAAATAGTATTATTTAAAATAAAATACAAACAAAAAACCATAATAACAAAAATAATTTAAAAAAAAAAAAGATCAATTACATTTAAAATAAATAATAACAATAATAATAATTGATAACAAGTGTTTAAGTAAAATTTATATAGATTATATTTAAAAAAAATGTGGCAAGAAAATAGATGGAAACATCGAGTAGGTACTTTGTCGCCATACAAGCGTTCATCTTCATGTAGCCCTTGTTCTGTACTCGCTTTATAGTACCTACCCTTGAGTAATTTTTTCAAGCTTTTTACATTTTTTTTTTTTTTTTTCAAGCCGTCATTCTTTACTATATAGTCATTCACCAACGACATGCACATAAGAAAGTGCATATAAACGTTCATTTTAATTTTTTTATTATTATTATTATTTTTATTTTATTTTTAATGCAGGTAAAAGCCATGTATTAACTTGGCCCTGTTCTATCTATCTATCAACCTCGTGTCTCTAGTCAACTGTATACACAAAGCTTTTAGAAATTATACCGACATTGTGGCTGTATTTTTTATACATGCATCTATACTTGTTATAAATATTATAAAAAATATTAATTGTGTTGATTTTTTATAAATATAATTATAATTTAATTGAGATATAATTTTTTTTTCACTGTTAATTATTATTTATAAATACAGAAACATATAGAATATTTAAAATTTATATTATATTTAGAAAATATTATTGAAGATTTATGTATCTTAAACCTGAAAAAATTGAATAATATTGGAAAAGGATAATCAAGAAAATATATATATATATATATCCTCTAAGTTTTGTTAGTTTTTAATATAATAATTCGATAATGCAGTAGAATATTATGAATTATTTATAAACTGATGTTGTAAATACAGATTAGTACCAATATTTGTTGTTTAATTATTTCAACATTAATGGAGCTTTTCTATTAAAAACTGGTAATAAAATTCTCAGAAATTAGAAAATATTTTAAATGTAATTAAATGTAATATACATATGAAATTACATTTAAAATATTTTCTAATTTCTGAGAATTTTATTACCAGTTTTTAATAGAAAAGCTCCATTAATGTTGAAATAATTAAACAACAAATATTGGTACTAATCTGTATTTACAACATCAGTTTATAAATAATTCATAATATTCTACTGCATTATCGAATTATTATATTAAAAACTAACAAAACTTAGAGGATATATATATATATATTTTCTTGATTATCCTTTTCCAATATTATTCAATTTTTTCAGGTTTAAGATACATAAATCTTCAATAATATTTTCTAAATATAATATAAATTTTAAATATTCTATATGTTTCTGTATTTATAAATAATAATTAACAGTGAAAAAAAAATTATATCTCAATTAAATTATAATTATATTTATAAAAAATCAACACAATTAATATTTTTTATAATATTTATAACAAGTATAGATGCATGTATAAAAAATACAGCCACAATGTCGGTATAATTTCTAAAAAGATGACTTCGAGTTGGAGGTCAAACTTCGCGTCAAAGTCCAATAAAATTTCAATATGAGTAAAAATTATTTATACAACGCATGGAAACAACGTCTTACATTGTTGTTAACTCAATTCAATCATAATCCGAAGAATTTATAACTCAGAAGCATTTATTTTAACAAAAACGCCTTATTTTCACGAACATGACTTCAAGTTGGAGGTAAAAGTTTGCGTCAAAGTCCAATAAAATTTCAATATGAGTTTAAATTATTTATTTAATGCTTCGAAACAACGTCTTACATTGTTGTTTACACGATTGAATCGTAAAACCATTATATTTGAACTTGTAATAAATTATTATCAACCAAAATGCCCCATTTCTATAAAACTGACTCTGGCTTGTATAGAGCTTCACTTATAATATCATATTTAAATGTACTCGAATTAGGAATAAATAAATTCTTTCAATTCATAATTAAAATATATAAAATGTATTAATAAAAAAATATTAAATTTATTATTTTTTTTTTGACATGTTTAATTATTCAATCAATCTATTTAAAAATTAAATAATATTTAATAACATATAAATGTCGGATCATACATGTATACATTTGTACGAATAAAAATAATTATTCAAAAAAAAAAATTAAACAAAATATTTATATTCTTATCATGCTTGTCATTTAAATAAAAAAATTTACAGCCGTCTGATTATAAATATTTTAGTATAATATTCATAATAAACAACAAAAAAAAATATAATTATTATTTAATTTTTACAATTATCATAATTGCATTTAAAATTTTACCATTTTCATTACAAAAAAAAAAAATACAACTCGATAATTTTTTTTAATCAATATCCTAATAATAATATATATAAATTGAATGAATAAATTTTCTGACTGTTGTTTTTTTCATCATATATTTTTTTTATTTAAAAAATTCAAAACTATAATTAGTATTTATATTCACATTGGAAATTCTAAAAATAATAATGATTACACAGTTTCGTACATATACTGCAAATACAATTTGGTGTGTTTTTAAATATATAAGGATAAACTTGAATAGAAAATATATATATATGTATGTTTGAAATAATTAATGCAGATAAGCACGAATTGAGCAATAGTGCTCTATGTACTATATATAATCTATAGTTGTACAAACATCAAGTGTCGATACAATACGACGTTCCAATTTCCGTAAAGGGATGTACAACTGTACTATTATATACATACATATACATATACACAATAAATTCAAGAATATGAAATCCAAAATGAACGTAATACCACCGAGGGTGTCGTAAATTCACGATGAAAATTTACTTGTGTTATTCGCTTTCATCACTTCATCTATATAATAAACATTCATATACAGTTATATCCATTTTTTTTAAACATACATTTATCCATTATCAACCAGTCAAATGTAAAATACTATATATAACATACATATCAATATTAAAATCAACAAGTTTTTTTTTTTTATTGTAAATTAAATTCTATTGTATTAAAAATATAAATAATAAATAAATAAATATTTTTTTTTTTTTAATTTAAAATATATTTCAAATTAATTTTTATTATAAGCTTAAGCAATTATTTTATTTTATTTATATATTTTTAATTTTTTTTTTAATTTTATATATAAAATGCATATACGTTATTTAAATAACAATGTAAAACGATCAATACAGGTGAAAATGTCATACTGCAAGTCTTGTGGTTTTGTTTCTTTTTTTTTTTTCAACAAGTTGAGAAAACTTTTAAGTTTGACGGTACTGGTCTTGAGGTCTCTATGCAAGTCAAAGGTCTTTTACTATTCCTATTTTTTATTTTTTATTTTTTTTTTTTTTTTTTTTACGTGTGTATTCACTTTTTTTTTTACCGCAAATTTATTAAAAAGCTTTATGCTTTTTTCGTATGAATAACGTTGCAGTTGGGCTTTCAACTGCATCATATATTTTCAACTCATATTTATAAATGTGTCCATATATGCAAATACACATGAGAAAATAAATATGTGGGACTGAGTTTTTCTACTTTGGCATATTGTCATATTCATATGTAATAAGATATCATAAATATTTATTAATAATTTATCTATTTTTATATATTTTTTTTTAATCTTTTTAATTTAATGGTATACTTAAAAAAAATTTCCATATAGTAAAAAAATATATTATTAATATTGCTAATTAAAATTTGTAATAATTTAAGTGACATTTTTTTAATTAATAATATATAATAGTTAAATATATTGTAATATTTACTCATTTATATAGAAATTAAATTGAATTTTTTATATTATTTTTTGACACAATTTTCTCACAAATTAATTTTTTTAAATAAATAATCTTTTCAAAAATTTATAGTTATAAATTATATTTATATATGAAAATATTGAATCTATAAATTATATATTTAATTCTAAGAAAAATAATATTAACATGAATTATTATTATTTTAAACAAAAATTAAAAAAAAAAAATATATATAATTTAGTCATTTAAAATATTGACTTATGATCTGTTTTTATTTAAAATATATTTAAATAGACACCCTTAAAAAAAGATAAAAAAGAAAAAAAAATAAAAATAAAAATAACTGTCTTGATTTTTCATCAGATACATATATATCACTTTCATTTCCCAATGAGGTGACAAATACTCCGTGATTTCTATTTTACGACTCTATATAAACTATGTTACATTTATCTAAGGGCATTTTTTTTTTTTTTTTTTTTTTCTCATGTCGAGTAATTCAGTTGGTAGACATTTGTATAAATAGAATATCAACGAGAAAAAAAAAATAAAATAAAATAAAATAAAAAAAGGATGAGAGGCCTGAAAAATACGAGCGAGAACCGTCTGTCGTCTGCCAAGATGTACAGACCACAGCTGTCTCGTGTCAAGTTACTTAAAATCTTGAGGTCTTATCCCGTTCATCCGTTCATTTTAGTTATTATATTTCTCATGTATACTATTTTATGATTTTTTTTATTTTATTTATATTTATTTTTTTTAATTTAATCTAGACCTGATTGCGTCTTTGTACTACTAGACATTGTAAAATCAGAGATAAAGATAACAAAAAAAAATATAAAAAATAAGAAAATAATAAAGAAAAAAAAAAGTAACAAAAAAAATATAATAAAATAAAATTAGATTACACTGAAAATACTGGTGACAAGAAATTGTATGAAACTCCTCTTTAAAATTTCAATCCAATTATACATATTTTTCTAGAAAAAAAAAAAATATACATCTATAAATACAATAAATAATATATTGAATAAATATCAATGGACATATTTCAAATATAATTTTACTATTAATTATTCAACTGTTAACAAAATTTAATTTAAAAATATCAATAAATTGAAATAATTAAATTATTTGCTTGTTTAAAATTAAATATTTTATACAATAATTTTGGTTAATTGTTTAATTATAATCAAAGGAAAATAATTAATTTTCATTATATTATAATAATTTTATTTATTCATAATTTATACATGATGATTTCATAAAATTATTCATTTTTTAAAAATTATCAGAGTAGAAATAATATTTAAATACAGATTGATTTTTCATGACATTGTTTGTGATAAGTCATGAACATATAATTATCACAAAGTACATGTCATAAATTTATTTTTAAAAATATATTTTAGTAAATATTAAACGATCGATTGTTAAAGATATTTTTTATTATTTTTTTTTATACTTATGACATTGCAAAAGCTCTACAAGCTGATATAGCAAAAATTGACAAACTACCAACGAATAAAATATCTGACTTTGACAGTTTATTGATAATCTTTCAGTTAAATTTTATAAAAATATATAATAATAATTTTTAAATGTCACTAGAAATCACGTACAGTCATTGATTTTTAAATATTTATTTTTCTTCATTCATACAATATTTAGTATATTTTTTTAAATATATTTTTTATATTTTATATTTTAATTTGTTCAATAAAATTGTTGCAAATCAATTACATATTGATTAAAAGCTTTAAAATAAAAATTACATTGTCTGTTTTAAATGATTATTTTTGTATTCAAAAAATATAATGTTAAATAGATTTTTTTGAAAAATATTTTTAAAATATGTGTTAACATTGTTAATATGAGAATATAAATAATAAAAATGTATACAAATGTATATTTAAAAATAAAAATACTAAAAGCTTTAATGTGAAAATAAAATATAAAAAAATATATATGATATAAAGACAAAACAAAATAAAGAAAATAATTTTGTTAAAATAAATTTTTTTAAAAACGACTATACAATTTTTTTTTAGTTTTTCATTTATTTAACTCGTACATATATACAAGTGTAAGAATATTTTACATTATTGGTTGAGATAAAATTTATTTGCACTAACTTTATTCATTTTTTTATTTTTTTTTTATAAAAAATTATTATTATTTTCTATTGAGTTTATATTTCAACTCAACATGGCCCTTATTTTTTGTATTTATTTTTCTTTTTTGAATTCTTATTTTTATCTTGTCGCTTTTTTTTATTCATCCTGTCATTTCAGTTTTTTTTTTTTTTTTTTTTTTTTTTACATTTTATATTTTCATTTCAGTAAGTAATGTCACGTCATTTTCACTTTTCCAACTGAATCAATGATACATGGACACACAACGCATCAAAATGCAATGAAATAATACAACTAAAGTACATATAGCCACAAACATATTGTAATTTTATATATAATAAAATACAATAAATAATATATGAAAAATGACTAAAAGTTGCAAAAAGTATATACATGTTCATCGTTATTTTATATATATTATAAAAAAAAAAAAAAATCTTGGACAAGATTTTTTTTATTTTTTATGAAGAAACAGAAAAATTAAATCCAGTAATCACACAACAACACATATTTTTATTATATAGAAGATTTTAATAATCAATTTATTAATAAATATTCAACTTTTACAATATCATATTTTTTCTCATAAAAATTAAATGTAAAAAAGCTTTCTGTTCAAAAATATTAAATATAAAAAATATCAAATTATTTAAAAAAAATTTCATTGTATTATTAATTCTCAATAAATTTGTATTTTGTTCTTGAAATTATAAAAAAAATATATTTATTCATGTACAGATTAACCAGACAAAGTTAACAATGCAATTTGAAATATTCTAAATTCGCATAATACCAACATAAATTTTCTATCAAAATTACGTATTTTCATATGTGTGTGTGTGTGTATTTATATAATAATGATATATAAAAGGGAACGCCCTACGGTCTTGAGCTTCCGATTACCTCCGGATATTTATTCAGTACCGCGTGTCCCCAACGAAGTATAAGGGCAAAATCGTTCTACTGTAAATGTCTCACCCAACGCCGGACGGTAGCCTGCAAAGTTTTTGAACTCTATTTGCCCCAAAGATAAATCTCTTTTCCTTCCTCGTTTATCCTTTTAACACATTCACATATGATATATTTATATAAATATCCATACAATATACATAGACACAAGATATTTCATAACAATTACATTCAACAAAATACCACAATTTTATGTATATAAATATTAACAAATAATATTTTAAACACATGCACACACACAAATATACATACAACTAATTATATTACATAGATTGTGTTATTAAGTGATTATGTATACATGCATAGGTATATATGTTAAAAAAAATGGTGTTAAAAAAATAAAAAGGAAATGATAAAAAAATCCTATGTATATATATTTATAAAAAAATTTAAAATAGAAAAAATAATTTATAAAAATTTTAAGGCTGTAGCTGAGGAAATAGAGAAAAAAAAAAAATAGATAAAAAAATTATATTTTAAAAGTAGGGTTTGATGAAATGTAAAAAATATATATTTATAAGAAGAAATCTTGTTTATAGAAATGACCGTAACTCATTAACTATTTTATACAACGTATAGATAGTTTTGATGGTTGTTTTGGGTATCCAAATGACTTTAAAACGGTATAACTGATCTAAAATTTAACCGTTAATATATCGTTAACGAGCATACTACCGGATAGTTTTATGTTATCATTTAAAATAAAAATTTAATGTTTATAAACTATAATATTATTTTTTATTATTGATATAATTTAAATACATGTTTAGTGTGATATATAAATAAATAAAAATAATTTTTTTTTTAAATAAATTAGTAAATATTTATTATAAATAATTTTTATAATTTTTTTTTTTTCTTTTAATGTATTGCAAATTTGTCTAGCCAAAATATATAAATTATTTATCATAAATTGTCTCATATGCTTTTAATTAAATCATTGTGATATATTGGTTATTAAAAAAAAGTTTATCATATTATTGTTGATTTAAATTATTAATAATTTAATGTAGCTCTTGAAATGATAAAAATAAAAACCAGTATTATTTTTTATTCATGAATTATTATGTTCTGCATTTTGTATGTACTAAGAATATAAATTTTGTCTATAATAAATAAATTAATAATTTTTGAAATATATATATTAATTAATCTCATCATTTATAAATATAATTATGTATTACTTTTCAACTTTTGTGATATGTTAATTCTGTTATATTGAATAATAATTCTGACTATGTTATGAAACTGTTGATAAATTTTATCAAATAAACTGAGTTGTGTCATATGATTTGACAAGAGTGTAAATTTTATTTGTTATTTTATTACAATGTATTATTATTATAAAATAAAAGAAAAAAAATATATTAATAATATAGTTTTGTTAATATAATAATAATTAATTATCTCATTCAGTACATTGAAACTAAATATTACATTTTCTCATAAATTTTTCTAAACAATGAGCAAACACGATCATTAAAACACGCAAAAATAAATTCTGTTAATATATATTTTGTAAATTCAAAAAAAACAACAACAACAAAAACAACAACAATAATAAATGAATACAAAAATAATAAATTATATAATTATTTTTTATATAAAATATAAATTTTTTTTTATTTATTTAAAAAATTAATTTAAGATTTATTTATTATTATTTTGTTGTATATACAATATGGTTAAGTTGATTTGTCCAATTCAGATAGCATGAAATTGGTGGTAGACTAATTGCAAATGCAACGAGAAACAATTGTGAGGTTAATATAATAAACGTATGTATCCTCTTCATTGTTTCATGTATTTCAATCTCAAATTTGAAATCCTTCACAGAGTTTAATTCAAGTGTTTATATATGAAAATTATGTAATGATGTTTTCAATAATCACTAAGATTATATGTATACTTATATAATCGATGAAAAATATTTAAAAATTTAAAATAAAAATTACATATTATTATTTATTTTTATACTGTTAATTATTTTGATAACTTTTTTGTTTTTTTTTTTTTTTTTCAATTCAAATCAAATTAATATATTGAATTTTTATTTATTTTAAATTATTTTTTTTTTGTTTGATAACGTGAGAATTGAACTTGTGGGCGTTTTTTTTTTTAAAAGATACCGGAAACGCCTGTTTATTCTGTCAATTTATATTTTTATATTTAAAACGATACATATAGTATGGTATTATTATATTTCAAGTTTATTTTTAAAATAAAATGAACTTTTAAATATTTGGAAAATTAATTATTAAAATGTATTTATAAATTAATTTTATAAAATCATTCATAAAAATTTATATAATAATTATTATTTCATTGTGATACTGAATCAATGGAAAAAAAATATATATTTTTGTCCCAATATTTTTTATATATTGATTATATTTATAATTAAATAAATAATTATAATAATTATAAATATAATCAATATATAAAAAATATTGGGACAAAATTATGTATTTTTTTGTCATTCATTCGATATTATAATGATATAATAAAAATAATCAAACTTTAAATTTTCATTTTGTGATTATATATAAGTATATTGCAATAAATTTGTAATATTTTTTTGAAATTGAAAAATTTTCTAAAAAATATATATGAAAGATAAAAAAATTCAAACCAAATCGATGTAGAAATATTTTTTTTTTACAGTAAAAATTTGAGAAAAGAAAAAATAAATTTAAAAAAAATTCAAGTATATATATAAGAACTGTTTTTATGACAACAATTGAGGATATTTCTTTGTGATAAGAAATTTTTTCGACAGCCAGTGTACCAATGTAGACCACGCTATACACAATTGTCGATATTTGATGTGCCACTGTTGAACAAAGGAATTTTTTCAATTGTTTTTTTTTTTTATTTTATTTTTTACTCAACGCAGTGCAAAATCAAAAAACTATATTAATGTATATATGGATAAAAGTATATAAAAAAAAATTTTTTTTTTTTTAAAGAAGCCAGACAACATTGCAATACATATATACAAAAATATAATTCACATAATGCTATTTTCAGAATCTTTCAAGTTCAACATTACTCATTTTTATCGCACATATGTTTTTATTTCAGTCATCAACTAACACAAAGA
Source organism: Lysiphlebus fabarum (assembly GCA_011426435.1). NCBI lineage: Eukaryota > Metazoa > Arthropoda > Insecta > Hymenoptera > Braconidae > Lysiphlebus > Lysiphlebus fabarum. Next base: position 8,183 of record WSYQ01000271.1, on the reverse strand, counting down.
GTATAATATTTCAATAATATTTCATACAGCAATGAAAAAAAAATTATTAATAATTTCATTGATATTTAGTTGAAAATTATAAAAATAAAAAATATTTAAATATAATTAAATATTTATATTTTTTCAATTTAATTATAAAATTTCTTATGATTTTTAAGCTAGTACAGATATGAAACTTGTATATTATATTATTTCTGTAAATCTTATAATTTATCCAGAATTCAGTGCAGACTGAAAAGGGTGATCCTAAAATAACTTGACTATTTAAGAGTAAAAGTCAGAGACAACTGTGTTCATATAACGTTAAGATGTTGGCGACAATTTCTAGGGTCAAACTGTAGACGCAGACATAAATACTATAGTTGGGAGGAATTTTTATTTTATGTGTGTGTAATGTTATTTTTGTTAGCAAGTATATGTCGGTATATATTTTTTAAAAGTAGAAAAAAAAATGAATAAAAGAAAAAACATATAGCAGACGTAGATTTTACTCTAAATTCATGAAAATTGTTTAAGCCATTTTTAAAAAAATTTGACATTTCTTTTTCAAATTTGAAAATTTCAAATGACATAAATATATTTATTGAATAAATCATATCTGAAATAGTACTTATTAAAAAATTATACACTAGACATTTTTATTATTTAAAATATATTAAAATAAAATAAAACTTTATGTATAATTTAAAAATTATTATTTTTGTTTGGAAAAAAAAAAATTCTATATAGAATAATATACTTGTCAAAGTATTTTTACTCAAATAATATTTAAATATTTATTGTCTATCTTGTTACTTCTCCATTCAATTAATTTATTTATTTTTTTATATAAATAATTAAATTAAAAACAATATTAAAACTATAAAAAAAAATATATCCAAATTATAAAAATTATTTTTGGATTTGTAAAGTTAAATATTTATTAACATTAAAACGATTTCTATTTTGCTAAAATTATTTATAATTAATTGATTTTTTTTACCAGACTAGACATTTAAATTTTCTTATTTTTCATCACATTTAAATATTTATTTTTAAAATTACAATTATACACTTTTTATATTCATTAACAAAACGGATATTATAAATAAATGATTGTTAAACTTTTTTTTTGATACTATAAATTTAAAAATTATTCAAACAAATTTTTGCTTGTATTTTTAAATATTTTTGGTAATACAATTTTGTATCTTTTTTTATCTTGATTTCAATTGATGACATGTGCATGCCTTTAGCAATATTCAAGCATATTTTTTAATGTTATATAGGTATATTATTTATAGATCTTTGTATATATATTTTATGTTTAAACTTTTTTCCTGTTATATACCGATGTACATATACAATATTATATAGACTCTATATGGAAATACCATGGGGAATTTTGTGGCTAAATCTGGATGGTTATACTGAGAGAAGAAAAGTATTTTGCGTTTAAAATACAGTAGCTTGTACTTTGGGGTCTAAATTCAAGCGGCCCACTTCCGCTGCCGGATTTGCTTGACTTTACTTCCTCTCCGATGAAACTTTGACAAACATTTCCGGACACAGCTGTTTTTAAAGTTTTCCAAAATAAAAAAAAATATATATATATATATATATTATAAGAATAGAAAATGAGTAAAAAATATTATAAGTATATATTTCATTTACATTTATTTCATTCAGTAAAAATATTTTTAGTACATAAAATTCTACAAATTAAAAAAATTTTAAAACTTTTAAAAATAGGCATAAATCTTTATATGATATATATAATTGTTATGTAGAAAATATAGTTAATAATATATAAAAAAAATAATAATATATCGATTGAAATGTATATTATACATGGTTATGATTTTATATTTTTATAATTTTATTTTTCTGAAAATGATTTTACTCAACTGTCAGATACAGGTTAATGTCAAATCATGACACGTTTGTAAGGATTTACAATGCAAATAAAAAAAAAAATATATATATATATATAGGATTAAACAAACTGGACAGTTCTATTAGAGCTTGAATAAAAAAAAAAAAACAAAAGAAAATTAGTTTTTGTTGTTTAAATATATATTTAATATATATTTCATTTAAAAAATTTGAAGCAAAGTAATTACAGTTTTTTTCCGATTGTTCATTTGTTTTTTAATTCAAAGATACTATTTTTAAATTAAAATAATCTTATTTCTATTATAAAAATTTTTCTCTCACACAAACATATGTTATACTAGATAATAATTTGCATAATTTCATTGTGTCATTATCGTTAAATGTATTATATTTATTAATATTAGTTGGTCAAAAATTTTTGGCGTTTGTTTAATATGAGATGACCTCTTTGAAATACTTCTTTTCCTGTTCTATTATCCTGTTATAATTCAGAATTTTACCAAAAAATTTTTCATTTCTAATAAAAGTAAAAAAATTCAAAAATATATAATAACAGCTGGATTTTTGTATTTGTATTAGGTAAATATAATGACCAAAGAGGTATTTGAATTTTTTTTTTTTTTTTAAATTTTTCATTTTTATTAGGCAAATATAATAATGGAAGAGGTATTTGATATTTTTTTTTTTTTTGAAAAAATTTTGAATTTTTATCAGGCGAATATAATGACCGAAGAGGTATTTGAAATTTTTTTTTTTTGAAAAAATTTTGAATTTTTATTAGGCCAATATAATGACCGAAAAGGTATTCGACTTTTGTTGAAACGGGAGAAATTCATCGAAATTTTTATCGATGAAGTTCCAAGTTATATCAGGGTTTTAGGACTTGAAAAGAGGTATTCGATACGATTCATACATTTTTTCTAGGATCGATATTTTTCGATATATCGATAGTAACTTATCGAAAAATATATCGAATAAATTTCGAGGTATATCGAAATTTTGAGTCTCAAAGAGACGATTCTAAATCGATTCATACATTTTTTCTAGGATCGATATTTTTCGATATATCGATAGTAACTTATCGAAAAATATATCGAATAAATTTCGAGATATATCGAAGTTTTAGGTCTCGAAAAGACGATTCCAGATCGGTTTATACTTTTTTTCTAAAATCGATATTTTTCGATATATCGATAGTAACTTATCAAAAAATATATCGAATTAATTTCGAGATATATCGAAATTTGAGGGCTCAAAAAAACGATTTCGAATCGATTTATACTTTTTTTTCTAGGATTGATATTTTTCGATATATCGATAGTAACTTATCGAAAAATATATCGAATAAATTTCGAGATATATCGAAGTTTTAGGTCTCGAAAAGACGATTCCAGATCGGTTTATACTTTTTTTCTAAAATCGATATTTTTCGATATATCGATAGTAACTTATCGAAAAATATATCGAATTAATTTCGAGATATATCGAAATTTTGGAGCTCAAAAAGAGCTATTTAGATCCGTTTATACTTTTTTTTTATCATCGATATTTTTCGAGATATCAATAGTAGCAAATTTCGAAATTTATTGAAAAAATTTCGAGCAATATAATTTTGAAATTGTATCAGGCGAATATAATGAACAAAGAGGTATTAGAATTTTTTTTTTTCGAAAAAATTTTTCATTTTTATTAGGCAAATATAATAATGGAAGAGGTATTTGAATTTTTTTTTTTTTTTAAATTTTGAATTTTTATTAGGCAAATATAATAACTGAAGAGGTATTTGAATTTTTTTTTTTTGAAAAAATTTTGAATTTTTATTAGGCAAATATAATAACTGAAGAGGTATTTGAATTTTTTTTTTTTTGAAAAAATTTTAAATTTTTATCAGGCAAATATAATAACTGAAGAGGTATTTGAATTTTTTTTTTAATGCAATAAATAATAATTGATAATTAAAAATAATAAAAATAAATAATTTCATTTGTTTTAACTATTTATCTTTAAAATTTTTAAAATTAAATTTTTTTCTACATTTAATTAATTGACAAATTGTTTTTTTTTTTTTTTTTTCATTTTAAGAAAATCCAATTATCCATAGTGCAGTTAAATGCAAAGGTATATAACCACCTCATTACTTTGAGTTTAATGCCAATTAGGTGTCCCTCTTCAACCAACGTTTTGATCTATTATCGGAATATCACAATGTATATACGTGCTAAAAGCATTCAATTTAATCATACATTATATTTAAATGATCAACTGAATTTTATAAATAATATATAAAAAATATATGTATGTTTTTCAATCTTTTATGAATTTTTTAAATTTTATCTAATTTTTTATTTCCCAGTTATTAGGGAATGTAATTTTGTCATCAACTATATGAAATATTTTTTCAACTGAAATTTAATTACTGTTTGACATAAAATTTGTATTTAAGATATATAAATATACAGATATATCAATAAATTTTGTTAAATTAATAACTATGTAATTAAAACTTTTATTTTTAAACTTTTTATTTTCATATTTTTCATTGATTTGAGATGAAATGTCCTGTCAACTTTTTACTCAAATCGAAACTAATATTAAATTTACAATACTCAAAGTTTTATACTATTAAAAATACAACAATATCTTTTAAATTTTTAATTCATTAATGAAATCATAATAATAATATTTTATATCTAGAATTAAAAATTAATACTTTGTAATAATTATAATATAAAATAAATTTATAAATATAAAACAATAAGTAAAATATATTTTTAAGTAAAATGAGACATCAAAGGTAACAAAAGTATAAAGAAAAAAATGAGGAACCATGCCAAAGTTGGGCAGACTAAATATAAGAAAAAAAAAAAAAAAAATATGAAGAAAAAATTGCAGCCAATTATATTTTATACCATGAATATATACTTGTCTTTAGTTTTCATATCTATTTGTAAGTACTACTGTTAATTTACTACTTACTGATAATGAAAAAAAAAAAAAAACAAAATGATAACAATAATACCAAGTCAAAATAAAAATACTTATTTTAAAATTAAAATTATAAATTAAATAATAAATTAATAAAATATAAAATTATTATTATATATGTAATGATTGATGCACATAAATTTATCATCCAATTATTTTCAAGTATGTATATTGAAAATCCTTGAGAATAATATTTAATGGACAAAACGGAGTATGACCCATAAACATCACAGATTTATCCAGCTGGGATTCAAAATTCAATTCAATTTACGTTTAGGATGTCTTGCAGAAACGAAAAGACCTATTCGTGCATCTTTTCTATCTTTGGCACATTGCCCACATTTTCACTATTTTTTTACATATATTTTTTTTATTTCTATTTATCTATTTATTTGCTATACCTATTTTACTGTCATCTTATTTGAGATATATTCCCAAGACAAATACCATATGCATCGACTGTATTTCAAATAATTTTATTTATATTTTTTTGAATACATAAAAAGTAAATTTTTCATAGTTTTTATGACACTATATTATTTTTATACTTGTCAAATGTCATTTAGTATTTGAAACATATTAAAACATAAAAATTTATACAAAATTACATAGTAAAAGAATTAAAATTTAGATTTATTTAGTGTATATGTATGAGGTGTGATATTGAGTATATAGAACAATTTACATAAGACTTAAAAATATATACATAATTTGACAATGAGAATGAATATTAACTATATTATATGAAAATAGTTATACATATTCTTTCAAGTACACCATATGTATATTCATCTGCAACAGAAATTTTCACCTTTAAGGTGCATTTACAAATTAATTCACAAAGCTTTGTTAAAACAAAGAGAAAACATTATATCAGACTTGTAATATATTATATATATTTTCAACATAATCATGTGATTATTTTAATAGATATTTACGTATTGTGAATATATGCTCTAATAATACATATAAATTTATTCATATCAATTTAAAAATAAAATCTACATTATATTCATACAAAGAAAAAAAAAAGAAAAAAGCTCTAAAATCCTACTTTAATAATATAAAAAATAAAAATAAATTATTTAGTAAATAAAAAAATAAAAATTCATCAGCAATTTCCATAAATAAACTTGGATGAAAATTCAATTTTTTTTTTTGTATTTTTGGTCAATATTTCCATTTATACGTGACAAAATTTTTCAATAAAAAATAGAATAAATAAAATTTACCAATCTGCAGTATATAATTCTATTATTATTATTATTATTTTTAAATAAAAAAAATAAATAAATAAATAATATGTCTATCAAATTGTTACATAAAAAGATGAGACATTATAGCTTGTAAATAATCATCACTATATACAGGCTATATATATAATGAGATATCTCTTTATACTACCGCGGTCTCTGCAAACGATTTTTTTCCCTTTTTTTTTTGTATCTTTTTTACCTGTTTTATTATCTTCATCTCGATAGTAAGTTTCTTCTCTCGTGTATAGTCGTTTGAGTCCAATGTGGCTGGTATTGCGCCTGCGTTGTCACCCCTTGAATCGTTGATGATGATGATGATGATGATGATGATACCAGTACTGCCGCCGGTACTGCTGCTGCTGCTGCTGCTTTTGCTGCTGCTTTTACTGTTGACTCTATCTTTTTTCATTGCTATACAATTGATGCAGATATTTACACTACTTCTTTTCTTCTGTCTTGTTCTATTTCTCCCAACTCCCCATTTTGATAAAAAAAAAAGGCATACATAAAAAACTCCTACTATACTACCAGTTTCATCAGTACTCCTCCACAATACCCCGTCAGAGTCTTCGCTCTGCAATACTGTGTCGCGGTATTACCTCCAGCACGCCACAACTGCCACGCGACCCTATTCCCTCCCTTTACTTTTCTCTTTACGACCCTTCTTCTTCTATCACACACAATATTATATATGAGCGTGCGTCGTGCTCTCCAAAATAGTCTTATGCGTGATCATATTATACGCGTGTAGTAGTTCACGTTTTACCCCGGATTCATATTCCAAAATTATAGTAGTTGTGTAGTTGTAGTAGTGATGATGATGGTGGTGGTGGTGGTGGTGGTGGTGATGGTGAACGCGTAAATGCGGCAAAGGGGCAAAATATATACATCGTGATGTTGGATTGTGATGCTGGAAAAGTAGCGGGGATATTATATACGATTGACCGTTCAGTAAAAAATAAAAATAGAGGGGAAAAATTGTAAACTCTTGCTGGAATAGCGCCAGTTCTGTACCGACAGTCAAACACAACGGTTTATTGTGTTTTTTTGAAATTTAAAAAAAAAAAAAAAAAAAATTAAATTTGTTTTTTGTTTTTTTTTTTATTTTTTTTTTATATATTTTTTATATATTCATAAATTTATACCAGTTAATTGTGTTTTTGTGAAAATTATTTATTTAATTTTATCAATTTTTAATATTATTTATTTAAAAATATACTTTTTTATTTTTGTTTTTATGTTTTAATATAATTTTTTATATTTTTTTGATATATATGGATTATAATTTAAATGTGTTATCATAAATATATATAGTGAAATTGACAGTAATATTTTAAACTTTTTAAAAATAATTTTAAGAAATTTTTTTTTTTTTTATAAATAATTATTAATAATATTACTGTTTAATAAAATTATTTTTAAATTCCAAAAAAAACAATTAATAAATAATCAAATTTATATTTTATTGTGAATTATTGATGATTATGATGATAATTGGTGTTTTTATTGTTTAAATTTATTAACATATCCACGTGGTATAATGTGAACAAAATTTTAAAAAATTATGTGTAAAATAGTGAAATAAATAATACCAAATAATATTTGTGTATTTTAAATTTATTATTATTAAATTGGATTAATAAATTATAATAATTCGTCTTGGTCTGACAAATAAAGACCTATACTACTAGTTTTTTCAGTGAGTGTCATTTTTTTTTTTGTTTTTTTGATTTAACAAGTGTATTTAATATTTGTGTATTGCTGTGCTTTTTTTTAAATATAAAAACTAAACAACTGACCAATGGATATTGTTTATCTTTAATAAAATAAAAAAAAGATAATATCAGGTGTATCCAATGAGAATTGAGCTTGATGACTCGATGGTGCTGTGTTATTATCCACAGTTGGATTGCTGAGTCAGACAAGTATCAAAGTCGTATGTACAGTGTGGGGATGGTGGTTGTTGGATAATGCTCCTGGCACGAGGGTGAATTTTACCCTCGATCGTTACAGAAAAAAAAATACAAATAAATATTATATATATTTATTTTTTTTTCTTTTTATTCA
>WSYQ01000270.1:0-41028 GCA_011426435.1 Lysiphlebus fabarum | reverse complement strand
GCGTCTTGAATTTTGAACAAAGTTCCTTAATTTTAGAAGTTGGTTTCTTGAATAAAATCGACTTGCTTCTTGATACAATAACTTTATGTCATAATTAAAATCATAAAAGTATTAATAAATTTTTTTTATTTGAAAAAAAAAAATTATTTTATTTATTATTTTTTTTAAATTATTTATTATTTTATTTGTTATTTACTATTTATTTATTTATTTTTACTTTGACTTTATATTGTAGTTTTCGGCTGCCTGTTTTATTTTTTCTAGTTTTTTGTTCCGACCGGGATTCGAACCCGCAACTACCCATTACAATATTGTTTATTAAAACAATATTTAGTGATTCTCAGAGTCTGTAACAATATTTCCGTCTTATCCGGGAACTAGATAAAATGGCCGCAATTATATGTATGTCACAAAGTCTTCAAGAAATTTAAGATGGCCTTCAAATGTCATGTTAGATATATAAAAATGAAATAAAATAAAATAAAATAGTTTCAAGTATTTTAAAAGGTTCTGTATTATAAAAAAAATTATGATGGATATGGAAAATACCCTAAGAAGATGCAATATTTAATTTAATCGACGGAATGATGAGTATTTCATTTGTTCCGAGTCGTCACACAGCGGTCATTCGGGTCTTCTCTAGGCCTACAATTTTTTCTACATTTTTTTTATATGTACCTTTTTATATTTATATTTTAGAAAAGAAAACCTTGAAAAATACATTAAGTAAAATCACGTCTTTTCTCATCTGGCAAAAACCATAAAAATAGGCCAACATAAAAAATAAACAATAAATTAAGTTTCCCTTTTTTTTATTTGTTTCTCTCAAGTTACAACAAAATGTTAAAATCAAATATTTTTATCTAGAAATATGTAAAATCTTACATCTGGTGCACAACTGCAGCAACATTTTTTAATACACAGAATGACCATAAACGCAACAATAAAAATTAAAATTTATAACTATTTAAAATAAAATAAATTCATGAAAACGTCTTGGACTTTCCGGTCGTAAAATTTATAATTTATACACACATGTTAACTAGATGCAACCCCATGGACCACACAAGGCCCAATTTATGTTTAAATTTTCATCCACCTCCTCATAGATACTACCCTCTCTCAAAATTACTTTGACCAATTAAAAAATCTATTTATTTACAAAACCCACCCATTTTTTAGACTTACAATTTTACAACAAACTAAAAAATCAGTTGCTCTACAACACTCGTTTATGTAACATCTACAATTACTGATACGCGTAACACGGGTACTTTATATATCTATATATAATAAATTATAGTAAGTGTTTGTCTTGTACAACACTTTTCGAGTCAACTCAATATTGATAAATAAAATAAGTTTTATATTTCATAAGTTATTAAAATAAAGTGAATACATTGTTAAATTTTAAGCCACAGTGTTTTGGATTTATTTAAGTGTTATTCCTATTATTTTATCCTACAACATATCATCCCACATCCTTTGATAGCCCTGTATCAAACATAAGGCCTTACAACCCTTGTGAAATTATCGTGGTATATTTGGATACGTGGTGTGATACATTTTTTGGTCCTTCGAGCCGGATTCACCCAGTGAATATTTACCTGCGACCTAAGTCGAAGTAATTAAAGCAAATTGTGAGTAACAGTCACTCAATAATTATACAAAATGGCACAAACTGATTCAGCCCAGTCTGAGCTAATTAAAAGTCTTCACCGTCAAAGAGGTGGTTTAAAAAAGACTATTACTGATTTTATAAAAAAGATAAATTATATAAAACAAAATTTAAATACATGTGATATAGATGAACTAGAAGTAATACTTGAAACTGTCGCTTCACGTTTTAGTTTGTTTAGCGATATACAAGATCAGTTAGAAGAAATTGATGAAGAAAAAGAAGCCCCAGAAAGGGTACAAATCGAGAACAGCTACTTTTCTGTTATGGCTGAAGCAAGAAAAATAATTCGTAAACTTAAAGAGATTGCAAGTAATAGAAATAATACAAATAACACAAACAATGCAAGTGGTACAAATAGTGCAGCCACTAATAATTTTTCTATGAATATACCAGTACCAGCAATACAAATACCAAAGTTTGATGGTACACCAGAAAAATGGGCATCATTTTATAGTGTATTTAAAACGACAATTCATAATAATAGTTCAATGCCAAAAGCTATAAAACTTTATCATTTATTAAGTGTAGTAACTGACAAAGCATGGTCACTCATTGGCCATTTAGATATTGAAGATATTAATTACGAAACTGCATTAAATATATTAACTGATAAATATGAAAATATTCGTCGGCTAGCTCGTCGACATTGGGCAATTTTACGAGACTATCCTCATTTAAAAAAGGATACACCAGTTGGTCTTGGTGAATTAGTTGATACATTTAAACAACATACTAAAGCATTACAAAATTTAAAGATCCCTGTCTATGCTTGGGATATTCCGTTGATTGATCTTATTTTGTCAAAAATTAATCAAAATACAATCTATCAATGGGAGATAACAATTAATTCTCGTGAAATACCAAAATACACAGACTTATTAAATTTTTTAGAACAACGTGCTAATTGTGCAGATTTTAGTGTACAAGAAGAAAAAACAAGTGAAGTGAAAAAGAGTGATAAAATACAAAATAAAAAAGGTGGAATATCATTGACGACAACTACTACACGTGTCTGTCCAATATGTTCCGAGACACACTCTATATATAAGTGTGATGTTTTTAAAGGGCTCACACAACAAGAAAGATACAAGGCCGTCATCAAGGCCTCACTATGTTTGAATTGCCTAACAAAGGGTCATGGTGTGAAAGACTGCAAGTCTACAGGTTGTCGTACCTGCAGTAAAAAGCATCACACATTTTTACATCGGCCAACAACCACTGAGTCTGAGGCCAACACAACAGCTGTTCCAGTAACAGAGGTAAATAATCAAATGTGACTATCAAAAGATATTACACCTGCTAGACAAGCTGTTACACTTGTTGTTAACTCATCTACAAGTGTATTAGTCGTCTCAGCAATTATTAATATATTTAATATAAACGGAGAAAAAATAAAATGTAGATGTTTACTTGATACATGTTCAACTGCTAATTTTATCACTGAGAGTTTAGCTAACAAATTAAAATTAAAGAAAAAGAGTTGTAATATTACTATTGGAGCATTAAATACAGCTTCAACAATCTCTAAATATACTGTAAGTACAACAATACAATCAGCTAACTCTAATTATAAAGCATCACTAAAGTTTTTAACAGTGCCACAAATATCTGAAAATGTGCCTGATCAAATTATTAATAAAAATAATATTAAAATTCCTGATACACTAAAATTAGCAGATCCTAATTTTCATGAACCTGCTCCAGTTGACATATTATTGGGAGCAGGTGTTACAATGTCACTGTTCACTCAAGGACAGTTAGATTTATCAAAGTCTGGTGGCCCTGATCTATATTTACAAAATACAAAATTAGGATGGGTCATCGGGGGGAGTGCACCTATTAAAGTGTCTCCATCAAAGGTGTCATGCCACATGGTATCTGACATACAATTCAATTTATCCAAATTTTGGGAAATTGAAGAACTACCAGAAGTAAGTCATCTGACAGTAGATGAACAAGCATGTGAGAAACACTTTCTTCAACATGTTACAAGAAATGAAGCAGGACGATACGTCGTCGCCTTGCCATTCAAGCAATCTGTCAACCTACTAGGGGAGACTAGATTCACAGCAATTAAAAGACTTAATTATTTAGAAAGAAGACTTCAAGCAAATCCTGACTTCAAGCTACAATATGATGCTGTTCTTCAAGAATATCTTGATCTACAACATATGTCTGAGGTACCAGACAATCAACTGACTCAAGAAGGTTTTTATTTACCACATCATGCGGTAATAAAAGAAGAAAGTCAAACAACAAAGGTACGAGTCGTATTTGATGGCTCAGCTAAAGGTTCTAGGGGTCATTCACTCAACGAAATACTACATGTTGGCCCAACAATACAAACTGACATTTTTTCTCTATTATTACGCTTTAGATTACACCAGTATGTACTAACTGGTGACATTGAAAAAATGTATAGACAATTTTTAGTACGTGAAGAAGATAGAAAATATCAACGTATTTTATGGAGAAACTCATCTGGAGTTATCAAGACATATGAACTAAATACAGTTACATTTGGTCTTGCTCCATCACCATTTTTAGCTATACGATGTTTACATAAATTAGCTGATGACGAGCAAGAAAATTTTCCTTTCGCATCAGAAATACTAAAGAGAGATCTGTATGTTGATGATCTTTTATCTGGTACACAAACAATTGAAGAAGCAATCAAGTTAAGAGATGAATTAATACCATTATTAAATAAAGGTATGTTAAATATACGCAAGTGGGCTTCCAATGAACCAAAATTATTAGAAGGCTTGCCAGAGGCTGACAAAAATATACAACTACAATTAAATGACTCCAGTGCCATAAAAACACTTGGAGTATATTGGAAGTCGAATACTGATAAAATTGTTTATACTGTTAAAACAATAAATCACAACAAAATAACAAAAAGAATAATATTTTCTGAAATTGGGAAAATATTTGATCCACTAGGCCTACTTGGTCCAGTAGTCATGACAGCTAAAATTATTATGCAACAATTATGGCAAGTTAAAAGTGACTGGGATGACCCAGTCCCAATATTGATAAAAGATGAGTGGTTGACATATTATGAACAACTACAACTGTTAAATGAACTATCATTTGACCGTTTAACAATAATAAATAAAGCTAAAAATATACAATTACATGGTTTTTGTGATGCCAGTGAAAAGGCATATGGGGCTTGTATATATCTCAGGTCCGTTGATATTTATGGTAAAATATATACACAACTTTTATGCGCTAAGGGACGTATAGCTCCTCTCAAAACAATTTCAATACCAAGATTGGAACTATGTGGTGCATTACTACTTGCATCATTATACAAAACAATAATAAAAGCAATAAATATTGAAGTAAATGAAACAGTCTTTTGGACTGATTCAACTATTGTTTTACACTGGCTAAGAAAGGAGCCAAGTGTTATGAAGACTTTTGTGGCAAATAGAATTGCTAAAATACAAGAAATGACTACCTACAATGATTGGCGCCATGTACGTACACATGACAATCCAGCAGATCTAATTTCAAGAGGTCAACTACCTGCTGAATTTATCAAAACAACAACATGGCAACATGGGCCGACTTGGCTATGTGAAGAGGCAACCAGCTGGCCACAACTCGAGCTACCAGAGGGAGGTCTTTTACCTGAACTTAAAGGTACATGTTACGCTACAACTACTATAAATACGTCACAACAAAAGGTAAACAAACAAAATAATGATAATATTCTAAATAAATATTCAACATTTACAAAAATACAAAGAATTATTGCATATTGCTTACGAATAAAAATTAATAACAAAAATTCGGGTTATTTAAAAATTAAAGAACTTGAAAGTTCAACAATTACAATTTTAAAAATGGTACAAAAAGAAATATTTTACAATGAATTAAAAAGTCTGACAAATGAAAAAGAATTAAATCAAACAAGTAAAATTTTTAAATTAAATCCATTTCTTGATAAAGTTGGTTTATTACGAGTAGGGGGACGTTTAAAAAATGCCTCTATTCCATATAATCAGAAATTTCCAATAATTTTACCAAAAGATCATCATATTACAAAATTAATTATTACATATATACATAAATTAAATTTACATTCTGGTACTCAAGCCACCTTGTATGCAATTAGACAAAATTACTGGTTGATTGATGGTAAAAATCAAGTAGGTAAAATTATAAGATCTTGTACTACATGTCTACGAACAAAACCTCGTACAATTGACTACCTGATGGGAGATTTACCCAAGGCTAGAGTCAATGAAGCAATCCCTTTTACAATTGTTGGGGTTGACTTCTGTGGTCCATTTTTAGTCAAAGAAAAAAAAGAACGTAATAGAATAAAGGTTAAAATATATGTCGCTGTCTTTGTCTGTCTTACAATAAAAGCAGTGCACTTAGAAATGGTGAGTGACCTTACAACTGACTGTTTTATTGCGGCTTTACGCCGATTTTTATCACGAAGAGGGTATCCAACAGATATTTATTCTGACAATGGATTAAATTTCCAAGGTACCAACAATGAATTAATTCAATTACAACATCAATTAAAGACAGAAGATGCTCAACAAAAATTACAAGAATTTTTTAATCCAAGAAAAATTCAATGGCACTTCACACCTCCATTATCTCCTCATTTTGGAGGGTTGTGGGAAGCTGCTGTTAAGTCATTTAAATATCATTTTAAAAGAGTTATTAAACCAGAGGTATTATTGACACAAGAAGAATTCAACACATTAATTATAGAAATAGAAGCAATATTAAATTCTCGTCCATTAACACCTATCTCAAATGATCCAAATGACCTGGTGGCACTATCTCCAGGGCATTTTTTAATTGGTCGTGCACTTACAAGTATTAGAGATCATGACTACACTCACACACCTATGAACAGGTTGTCTAGATGGCAACTACTTGAACAAATACGTCAAGAATTTTGGCAACGCTGGCACAAAGAATACCTGAACGAGATGATCAACAGAAGCAAATGGAACAAGGACAACAACAACATAAAAATAGGTGACATAGTTCTGTTAAAAGAAGACAACCTTCCACCTATGCATTGGGCATTGGGTAGAATAACAGAAACACACCCTGGGACTGATGGCATCGTTCGAGCAGTTACTGTCAAAACAGCAAGGTCAACCTACAAACGCAACGTCCGAAAACTCGCACCACTCGTTCCTTGTGATCCAGAATAACAACATTGAATGATCTACATGTCATGGCAATTAAAATAACTTAGTTTAGAATTACTAATATTTTTTTTTATATTTTAGTTTCATTAGTTGATCGGCTGACCTCTCAACGGGGGGAGAATGTTTCGAGTCGTCACACAGCGGTCATTCGGGTCTTCTCTAGGCCTACAATTTTTTCTACATTTTTTTTATATGTACCTTTTTATATTTATATTTTAGAAAAGAAAACCTTGAAAAATACATTAAGTAAAATCACGTCTTTTCTCATCTGGCAAAAACCATAAAAATAGGCCAACATAAAAAATAAACAATAAATTAAGTTTCCCTTTTTTTTATTTGTTTCTCTCAAGTTACAACAAAATGTTAAAATCAAATATTTTTATCTAGAAATATGTAAAATCTTACATCTGGTGCACAACTGCAGCAACATTTTTTAATACACAGAATGACCATAAACGCAACAATAAAAATTAAAATTTATAACTATTTAAAATAAAATAAATTCATGAAAACGTCTTGGACTTTCCGGTCGTAAAATTTATAATTTATACACACATGTTAACTAGATGCAACCCCATGGACCACACAAGGCCCAATTTATGTTTAAATTTTCATCCACCTCCTCATAGATACTACCCTCTCTCAAAATTACTTTGACCAATTAAAAAATCTATTTATTTACAAAACCCACCCATTTTTTAGACTTACAATTTTACAACAAACTAAAAAATCAGTTGCTCTACAACACTCGTTTATGTAACATCTACAATTACTGATACGCGTAACACGGGTACTTTATATATCTATATATAATAAATTATAGTAAGTGTTTGTCTTGTACAACACTTTTCGAGTCAACTCAATATTGATAAATAAAATAAGTTTTATATTTCATAAGTTATTAAAATAAAGTGAATACATTGTTAAATTTTAAGCCACAGTGTTTTGGATTTATTTAAGTGTTATTCCTATTATTTTATCCTACAACATATCATCCCACATCCTTTGATAGCCCTGTATCAAACATAAGGCCTTACAACCCTTGTGAAATTATCGTGGTATATTTGGATACGTGGTGTGATACATCATTGTTAGCTAACATTGATTAAAACCTCGGTAATACCTCGGTCCAATGTTATGTACGAGGTAGTAACATCAGTAATACATCAGGAGATAAAGAAATATTTCTACCTGGGGGGGTCGTTCAAAAATTCAAGTGCCTAGGATCCAACTTCACCACAGCGAAGAGTATAAAATGACACGTCAATACCACAATTCGGAAAATTGGCAAAACAATAAAGAGAACAAAAAAAATACACGGATTTGTAAAACGTATTCCATCAATTCCATATCCAGGATAGGATTTTTATATGGGCTGGAAATCTGGCAGTGCGATCAATGGGATGGGATTACGAAAACGCAAGGGGCACTAAAATAGCACTAAGGATAGCAAAAAACATACCGAACTATTTATGGAATCGAAATACGAGGCAAGTTGATATTAGAATCACGACAGAGAAAAGCCCGGGATGAAAAAATCGAGGTATTATAAGAAACACAATTATGTTTGATACTTGGAATAGTATCCCTGAGCGCCATGAGAAGAACTTTTCGAATATCGCTTGAAAAGTATTTTTAGCGGGATAATTATGTTTGACGAGTATTATTTGAAATACAATTGTATCCGGTGAGAATACTTGCTAAATAAATATTTAAAAATACTATTGTATCCGGTGATATTCGATCCAAAGATAATTATAATACGTATTATATATATATATATATATATATATATATATATGAACTGCGAATTATTAAATGTAATAAATATCAATCATTATTAAGTCAATTATAAATAATTCATTTTAACGAATTAAAATACCAAGGACAATAGTTTGTATATAAGAAAAAGATGTGATTATCAGTATAATTTCTAAAATAAATTTTAAATATTAATTCAATGATATACAGAATTATTAATCAATTATTAATTGATTTATAAATAAATTATTTAATTGTACAAGTTATTGAATTTTATGAGTATAATTTAGTACTACAATACTGAAAATTTTCTAAGTGACTAATTTATTCTTTATAGTAGAGATGAGAAAATTTTTCTAAGTCCCTTGAAATTCAAGTATCAAAATACTTTGCAAATATATTTTGAAATACTCGAACATTAATAATACCGGTCAGGGATAATTGTATCCGAGAATCAGTCTTCGATAATACCAACAAAATATCAAAAAATACTCATAAGTATTCTCACAAACACTCATAAATATCACCGGATATAATTCAAACACTATAAAGTATCAACAATACCTTTCAAATACTTTATTTTTTCATCCCGGGAGGGCGATCAAATACATGCTAATAGTACTACGCATGCAAAAAAACAAGCCACAGCAAATATGCCTCAATGAAATACTTAAAGAAGTAATTCACAGTAAAGCAACAGAAATAAATATTGAGGACAAAATATACGAAATATAGAAAAAATGCGAAGTAGGACTATATTACTATACGATTATATAACAATATGAATAAAACTGCATAATAAATAATAATAATAATAACAAGTGCCGATAAAAAACAATAACTGCATAATAAATAATAAGTGCGTAATAAATATTAACTGCTTAATGTTGAAGTTGTCCGTGACATTCTTGTTGGCGGCGTTTCTCATGAAATACTAAATATGACGAAATAGAGCCGATTAAATTAGCATATTTGCTATCCTTCAAATAATGATACCGAACTTGTTTTCCCAAAGTGTTTGCTATATGAATCGATAAGGTAAACCAGTTTTATATTCCTTCAAAAATACGTTGTTACTTTTATTTGTTGATAAACATCGGTTTTGATATTTTTACTAGTCATTCTGTGACTTCTAACATGGAAGGCAGCTTAAAGGTATACTTAAAGTGTTTTTTTACAAAAATTAGCTATTAATTGAAACATTGATGCAGTATCTTTTCGGGTTTGGCAACGAGTTTGCCAGTGAAGATCCTCGATGTATTGGTGCTTTACCTGATGGTCAAAATACACCACAGAAGTGCCCACATGGTTTATACGCTGAGCAATTGTCTGGCACGGCATTTACTGCTCCTAGAGCAGTTAACCGGCGAACATGGTTTTACAGAATAAAACCATCAGTTTGTCATGGACCGTATACTTCTATTGCGGATACTGGGATTACTAACGCATTTACGAAAATAGATCCGAACCCAGTGAGTAAAATCATTTTCAGTGTAATTTTTAGTAATTATAGTAATGTTTGTAAATTGATTTTACGTATGTCTAAAGCTACGATGGGGAGCATTCGATTTGCCATCGATTGGAAATGTTAATTTTGTTCAAGGCATGAACACTGTATGTGGTGCCGGGAATTCCGGTACGCGAAATGGAGTCGCTATTCATGTCTATCTGTGCAACACCTCAATGAATAATTCAGCTTTTTACAATGCCGATGGCGATTTCCTCATTGGTAATTTTTTTTAGTCGATAAAAATAACAAAAAATCATTGAGTAAGTTATACATCGACATGACACGTTTGTTAATAGTTCCGCAACATGGAGATCTACATATTACTACTGAATTTGGGATAATGACTGTCATGCCGACTGAAATTTGTGTTATTCAACAAGGAATGAAATTTTCTGTTGATGTTGAAGGTATGGCAAGAGGATATATTCTCGAAGTTTTCGATAATCATTTTGAACTACCGAATCTTGGACCTATTGGTATGTTGAATTGTTATATATAATTATATAGAAAACTATATAATTGAAAAAACAGAAAGCAATATATAGTCTTTAACATATAAGTTCACGGGCCCAGCTTCTGAGCGCTTGAAAAAAATTTTTTTATATTGTTTATGAAAATACAAAAATAACGAATTTCTATATATTTCTATACACTCGTTAGGGTCTCGCTTCAACTTTTTAACACTGCGAGCTTACCGGGTAATAAGTATTTTAAGTCAGTGGTCCGCGACGTTATCAGTTTTTATTGAATTTATATCTTGATAAATATTAGTTATCAATGAATCTCATTCAAATAAGCCTACTCTCGAATTTTTCCAACACGTAGTTAAAAAGATATAAAGTCCAACAAAAGTCAGGTAACAAATCTTACTAAAAAATAAATTTTCAAGCTGAAATGTCTAATTTCTTCGTATGCGTCGCGTACCCCTCACCTATCCTTTCTCCCAAGTTTTTCGTATTATACATATACAACCAAACTTGTGTATATCGAGACATGTGTTGGTGCACGACTACGTCCAGCAATTAGGTATAGTCAAAAAAATGAAAATATCACCATATAGCATAGCCGCCACACAAAAACTGCTTGCCGTTTGATTTTTTTTTTTTTTTTCAAATAGAAAATAATCGTTGTTTCTAAATATAGACCATGAATTGAATAATTATTAATTTATTCTTAATTTTTATAAATTTCAATTTGATATAAATTATAAAAAAAACCTTTTTACTATTATTTATAAATTTTCCAACCGAGAGTTTTTTTCTATCAAAATGAGTATCTTCGTTTTTTGTTTTTTTTTAAAATAAGTAATAAATGTTTATAAAAGCGGACTATGAATTTTGATAATTGCTAATTTATTCTTTCTTTTTCAAATTTTAGTTTGATATAAATTATATTAAATTATATTTGTTTGTAAATGTTGACCACATATTTAATAAATACTAATTAATTCTTTAATTTCGAATTTTAATTTATTTTAATTTGATATAAATTACAAAAAAAAATACTCGTGGATCATTTTAATAATTTACAAATCATTTTACTAAATTCACAAGCAAGATTAATTTTTTTGTTTTTTCATCAAGCTGAGTATCTCTGCTTTTTTCTAAATAAATAATAATTGTTTATCAATGCGGACCTAGAATTTTGATGATTAGATTTCACAAATGATGATGTGAATTTATTGATCCCTTTTTTAATTTCAATTTGACATAAATTACAAGAAAAAAAAAAACATTTTTAATATTATTAAGGTTGTTTCCCGAAACCAAGGTAGAATGAATATTTGTGCTTAAAAACGCTATATACCGTAACGCTATATTATATGTCCGGGTCCCAAAGATTTTTGTGCTGCTACTGATTGAAATATTGACTACTGTAGTATTAGTGTATATACTAATATACACTAATACTATGCTAGTACTCAAAATTTACATCGTAAAACACTGCTATTTTACACTATAAAAACAATCCTATTGTATGTTTGTGTATGTCCGTATCTGTGTATTGATTCCCCTTTCCGCCAGAAAAAAACAACAAAGGAGAGACAAACAGTGATGCCGAACTATGAGTCCCCCACGCGCGCAAACCATAAAAAACAATAAATTACTGTTTTTAAAACTTGAATAATTATTAACCGAAACAGACGAAATGAAAAAAATTTATATCAAAAAATTTATCGTTCTTAGGACTATAAACTGTTAAAATTTAAACGTTTTATGGTGCGTTTTAAAAAAGTTATTAATAAAAATACATAAAAATATGAGGTAACACCTATACCTTGTGTGTTAAAGTTGTCAACTTTGACAGTAAATATCTCAAAAAAAACACACAAAAAAAAATTTAAAAAAATTGACAATGTAGATAGTTATTTCATTAAAAAAATAAGACCAAAACAAAAAAAATCTGGTGCGATTTCAGATCTCCGAAAACAACCTTAATAAAATTTAAATGCGAAATTAATTTTTATTGTTTTCTATTGAATTGATTTTCCTCATTTCTTTCACAATTTATATTAAATTAAATTTAGAAAAACAAAGAATAAATAAGTAATTATTGAATTGGTGATCCGCATTATTAAACAATTTATTATTATTTATGTAAAAAAAAAATGATAAAGACTGATTAGCTTAATTAAATAGAAAAAAAAACCAATCTCGCTTTTGAAGCATATAAGGTCACATACCCAGTTGTTGAACGGTGCCCAGTTTCTAAACGATAATGTCTATTTGTTACAATTACTAATTATTGTTTACTCTATCATAAAAAAAAAAAATTTTATATGAAAGAAAAACTTTTCATTCAACTAATGAACACGGTGTATATAATTAATGTAGTTTATAAATATCTCAAAAAAAATAAAAAATATCAAGAAACTCGTACTTTATAAATAACGCCATTTTTCGGTTGTGTGGTAGTGTTTATTTAGTAAATAAAATCCTGGAGTAATTTATAGTGAAAAGATTAAAATTTATAAATACTTATAACCCTTTTTTTTTTCAATTTCAATTATGAATACCATCATTGTAATTGTACCATCATTATTCATACAGTTTAAACAAAATAAGAGAAATAATAATCAAAACAAAATCACAAATTTATGTTTCCCAGAAAGCTTCAATTTTTTTGTTTTTTTTTTCTATTTTTAATAATCAAAAAACGTGAAATAATAAAATATTTTCAAATTTTGGAGTATAGAGCTGTATAGTTTTCTGGAAAGAGAAAAAAAAAATTGAGGCAGTTTTTATTATAATGTTATTAACACGAGGAAATTGCTATTGTGGAAAACGCCTCATTTTTTTTGTTTTTTTTTTTTTTTTTTCCAGAAAACTATGCAGCTCTACACTCAAAAATTTCAAAATATAAAATTTCAATAATTAAAAATAAAAAATAATGATAACATATCAATGATCCTAAGTAATCGTTTGACAGCCTTGTGATTTCATTTTTTCAATACTATCATAAAAAAGTTAAAATATATCTCATTAATAAATTATTGAAATTTATATTTAAATCAAGAAACAATTATTACTAAAAGATTCAAAACAATTAATATTTACATTTATTCTTTCTTTTACGACCAATTCATTTATAATCGTTCCGAAACTAGTAATTACACCGTTCGGAAACTACGACACCAGATTTTCAATCGTTCGAAAACTGGGCCATCGTGAAAAAATTAATTAAATAAATTATTATAAATAAACCATTATGTTTATTCCGTACTTATATTCTTTTTTGATAAGTCTAATAAATATTTTAATGAAAAGAAAAAAAAAATATAGGAATTTATTATTTTTGTATTTTTATAAACCGTTTAAAAAAAAAAATCCCTTAAGCATTTCGAAACTCAGGCTGTGACCTTACATATATTTTTTTTTTTTTCTTTCGCTTAGACTTAAGTTGAGTCATTTAGCTAAGTTACTTGATGTCTTTGAGACAGTTCTACAAATATGAAAGATATCATTTATTTTTGCCACATGTTTTTAAAGTAAAACTACTTTTAGAAGGGTAGTAAGAGAAAAAAATTCGTCACGTAAATAAGAAACGGAGAGTGAAACAACACACATGAAACACCGCAAAATAAAACAACGTGTATATGCATAAATACACTAGCTGTTTTACCCGGCTTTGCTCGGGATTTATATCATTTTTTTAGAGTTGCTAATCAAGGCTGCATAGGAAAATGGTCCCGTGGCACCCCGCGGTGAGGGTCAAAGATTATCTTTGGTTTTGGCTTTTCTACGATTCGTAGTGCTTCTTATAAATATGCCTAGTTTTACCAAGTTTTACCAATGGACTTAGTTTATTTTTGGCAAATAAATTCTTTTTTTTTTCTAAGTTTTTTTTTTTTCTAAGTTTAAATTATTATAAAGGTATATAATTGCTAAGGTATATGTAATTGCAAAGGTGTATATAATTGCTAAGGTATATATAAATACTTAGTAATATAATTGCTGATAGTTTTTTATTACCCATGCGTGGTTAGTAGATCTTGCTAAGGTATATATAATTGCAAAGGTATATGTAATTGCAAAGGTATATATAATTGCAAAGGTTTATGTAATTGCAAAGGTATATATAAATACTTAGGAATATAATTGCGGATAATTTTTTATCACCCATGCATGGTTAGTAGATCTTGCAAAGGTATATATAAATGCTAAGGTAAGAAAAAAACTTAGAAAAAAAAAAAAAATTTATTTGCCAAAATAACATAAACTAAGTCCCTCATAAACTCAATAAAACTAGACATATTTATAAGAAACACTACGAATCGTAGAAAGGCCAGAATCAAAGATAATCTTTGACCCTCACAGCCGGCGGGCACGGGACCATTTTCAGTATTTGCCTCAATATGATCATTTGTTTAACGAAATTTAGTCTGAGTTGTCTAAATAATCTTTATATTTCTAACTTTACAATTTTTATCGTTACTTTTTTGAATGATGGAAATGATCATATAAACTTTACTGTCATTTTTCAAACTGCGTAGAGCTTGGTAGCGATAAAAGAAATAGGTGGTCAATCCATTTTCTCTTTCTAACATTTCTAACAATTTTCAAACTCTATAAATTATTTTCTGAATAGAAGGTTATGATTTTTTAGGGTTCCGTAGGAACACTTATAAAATCGGTTTCATCTGACTTTTTTGTGAATTCTTAATTAACTGAGTTTTCAACCGATTTGGCTTCTATGAAGCTTAAATCTTTTAGTTTTCGCCCCAAAAAATAAAGTATATTTTTTATAAATATTTGGGCCTTAACGAATCTAGTTATTCGCTTTTAGCGCCCGTCCCAAAATTTAAAATTGATCTATTACCATGATTTCATATTTTTTTTCGACGCATCATTGATAGAGTTTATCATATTTTTTTTAGATTTTTTTTTTCATTCAATAAAACGTGGCGTAAGATTTTGTTTTTCTTGATTATTTTCTTCATTAATGGACCAATTTTATTGGAGTTAGTTTTATTTGGAATATAACTAATATTATTTTTTTTTTCCAAAAAAAATGGTCACTTCGAATTAAATTTCATTTTTGGGTCTTATTCGAATTTTTATAAACGATTTCTTAATATTAAAAATTGAAAATTGTCTTTTAGCAATGCCGTTCATGTTCTATTAATTGGTGCTTCATGGGAATAGTTTACCATAATTTTTTCAGATTTTTGGGCCCATTTTTTTAAAACTGAAAAAATTATGAAACTATTTTTTAAAACAAATATTACTACCTAATTATGAAACTCAAATTTTTTGTTCGATAACAATTTGTTTTTTTTTGTCATCAAAGTTAATATGAGAACAGCAATGATAGTGACAGTGGTAATAAAAAAATTACTGGTTTTAATAACATTAATATTAATATTACATTCAAACATAATACATTAATATAGACTATTGTTATAATATTACATAGACTAGTAAAACTCAATCAAATGATCGGTAAGATAGTTAGATTATTAAAATTTACATTGAATGAAAAGTTTCAATTTCGTGACTTATTTTCAATGACTTATTTATAATTTTTAGTGTGGATTTTTCAAAACGCTATTTTTAGTTTCATCATAACTAACTTAATTTTTTAAATGAATCTATTTTATTTTTCGACAATCAATTTTCATTTTTACTGATTAGAACTGTAATAATAAAAAACAATAAACATTAATAATTTCGACGAAAAAATATTAACAAAAAAAAATAAGTTTTTTAAGACTATTGTTACAATAAGGGTAAATCAACCGGGGAATATTAATTAATTCGCACCAATTAATTTACTCAAATGTATTTTAAAAGTGTGCCTGCATTTTAGTCTAGTCATACGGCATATTCGACAGGGATTCTAGCACATGAGAAAACGGACGGAAAGGATGTTAGATTGTTACTTGGATAGGATCACGTAAATTAGACAGATAATAAAATAAAAGAACATAACAATAAAAGTTTATCACTGAATTTAATGCTTTAAATCTATAAAATGGTTGATGTTAATAAATCACAAATTTTAATATTTAATTTATCCCAAAAGATTGAATATGACACAAGTTAATAAAACAATTATATAAAATAAAATAGGTTTGTTAACTTAATTCTTGTTATTACTTACAACGTTGGTTATTATTTTAATGCGCATACAATAAAAATTACTTTACACAAGTGTATGCTGGATTCTAGCGTGGTGGTGATCACTAACACATGTGGTCTCCAAGTTTCGTTGGTTATTACAATATGTATTTTAACACTAATCTTAATTAACTTTATTAAACTATATTTTGTTATTTGATTATTAAAATCTAGTTCTGTTGCTTGAACTAAGTACACTGGTAATTGATAAATTATTTTAATCGATAACAATGCTTGATCGATTTTAAATACTCAAAATGATTCTAATTAATTTAATTAAATTAATATCCGAGAAGTTATTATATCAAATGTTTTGTAATAATTTGCTTGTTAATTATAAAAAGAAATGAAGTAATAATTTTAATTATTGAATTAGATCCGAATCGGATCCAGATGTAATGTTTTTTCGTAGGGTTCAGATCAGGATCGGATCAGGTTAGCCTGATGTCATGAAAGAGTAAGGATACATGATCTGGAACGGATCAGGATACTGGATCAAGTCCTGGTCGGATCCAGATGTAATGTTTTTTCGTAGGGTTTGGATCAGGATCAGAGACGGCTTCCTTGACGTTATCTTCAGGATAGCGTAAAGATACATGATCCAGATAGATCAAGATACTGGATCCAATCCTGATCAGGATACATGATCTCAAACGGATCAGAATACTGGATCCGATCTTGATCAAGATACTGGATCCAATCCTGATCAAGATACATGAACCAAACTGGATCGAATTTTAAAATCGAAAAAAAAATTTCGACATTTTAATTAGTATTGATTTGTAACTTTTTATGGATTTTGTCTACGTATATAATTAATGAAACCAAAAAACCTAAACTAAATTAAACTAATCATGTATACCCCTAGTGGGATTTAAACCTACGACTGCGAGATTACTAAACTAACGGATTTCTCGCTGGGCCATGGCGACAAACGAATGATGGGGAGAATTTTTGTGGTATCATAAGTTTCACCCAGTACAATAATTATATTAATCAAATCAATGTCAATGTAAGAGTATAAATGAAAATAAATAGATTCTATGAACTAAAATTCGGTAGAATTCATTGAATACTGTATAAAATAAATCATTTTTTTTTTTTACGATTTTCTTGATCCGAATAGCATCAAGTAAACACTATCAAATCCTTAATAGGCATACTTGATCAATTCCTGACCAGGGCTTGATCAAGTAAAAAATACTGGACTTTATTTATTTTTTAAATATTTCTTGTGATCCGGATAGCATCAGGTAACCACTATCCAATCTTGAATAGGGATACCTTGATCAAATACTGACCAAGGCTTGATCAAGTAAAAAATACTACTTTAATTATTTTACTTTATTTATTTTTTTTTATATATTTTTTGTGATCCGGATAACATTAGGTAATAAACACTATCAAATCCTGAATAGAATACCTGGATCAAGCTCTGGTCAATATTCGATCAGGTATCACTATCCAGGATTTGATATTGTTTACTTGATGTTATCCGGATCAAGCCCTGGTCAGGATTTGATGGTGTTTACGTGATGCTATCCGGATCAGGATATTATAGCGATACTTGAATAGGGACTGCTCTCCGATATCCTGATCCGATCCGGATCCGTGTTCAGGCTATCACTAACAAATTTCTACTCGGGTGCCTGCCACTTGATTTCTTTTTTTTCGAATAAAGAATAATAATTGTTTATAAATTCGGTCCATGAATTTAATGATTATTAATGTATGCTTGCTTTTATAAATTTTAATTTGATATGAATTATAATAAAAAAAAAAACCGATTGTTTATAAAGTTTCCAAGTGAGACTAATTATTTTTCTCTCTTAAATTGAGTTTTTTCATTTTTTTTACAATTTATATCAAATTCAAATTTTAAACCAAAAAGAAATCAGTAATTATTGAATTTGTGGTCCGCTTTGATAAACAATTTATTATTATTCATGTAAAAAAATTAATAAAACGGGTTAGCTCAATTAAATTAAAAAAAAGTTAATCGCGCTTTTAATGCTATGTTTATTTATTCGAGTTCAATATTTTTATGAATTTTTATATTTTATGAATTTTCACTTAATTTATATTTATATAATATTTACTGAACAACTATAGATAACTTTTTATATTGTGAACTAAAAAAAAAAAAAAAAATCGGTACTAACATAAGTAAATGATGTGGTAAATGAAAATCCGGAGTAATTTATAGTGAAAACATTATATTAGAATTTATAAATGATTATAATCCTTCTTTCTTTATTTTATGTTTAACTGTGAATACTGATCATCCTAAGGTATTAATAACTAAGAATTATAATTATTTATACAGGTTAAACAAAATAAGTGAAATAATAATCAAAACAAAATCACAGATTTATGTACCCCGAAATGCCTCAATTTTTTTGTTTTTTTTTTTTCTATCTTTAATAATCAAAAAACGTGAATTGCAAAAATATCTCAAAATTTTTATTATAATGTTATTAACCCAATGCAATTGCTATTGTAAAAAAACGCTTTATTTTTATTTTTTTTCCTCGGATAACATAAATAGCTACAAAATAGGATGCGAATAGAAAAAAGACAATTACTTGTAAAATTAATTTTCGAAAAATTATTTAATACTGCTTTCTTTTTTATAGCCATTCGTTTATTATAATTGCATTCAAAACTTCGTACATTGATCTCTTAAGATAAAAAATTGAATTTTTGAATGAACGATTAGCTAAGGAAAAAGATAAGGTAATTACATAAATAATTTTTCAGACAGTTATTCTACTTACCTTTTTTAGAAAAACATCTTTTCCATTGCCACTTGTTGATTGAAAAATGAATTCATTAAATTTCAAATGCATTTACGATTAACAAATGGCTGCAGCAGAACAGATGCAATTGTTTCAATAATTTTTTATAGAGTAATTTTACACGTATTTGTCTTTTTTCTGTTTGCATCCTATTCCGTAGCTATTTGTCATCTTAAAAAAATGAATTTATGTTATTTCAAGTAATTATTATTATTATTAATATTGATATTATATTGTTTATAGTGATAGCGTCATTAATATTTTGAATTTATTACAAGTGAGCCTTGCATGCTCTGCACATGAATAAATTATAAATTAATTTATTGAAATAGTCTGAGCATTGCTGCTGACATCTCAGCATCAATTTTAACTGAAAAAATGGCCTGTTTAATGTTCTACTCTCAATCTACTATTTCGGTAGAGTTTACGAATCTACAACTGATGCAGTACTAGCTTCAGGAAGTATACTTTTTGCCAGGCACTACTAAATTACATAGTAATTTATTGACACTTACCTCTTAAAAATGCATTTTTTCAAATAAATTTTTAAAGAATATTTTTATAGTCAATTGTTTTTTTTTTTCTATTTGCATCGTATTTCGTAGCTGTTCCTTTATTCAAATGATTATTTTAAATAATTTTTAATATATTCAAAATCAACAAATGACTTTAGGAAGATAAATGCAATTGATCGAATAATTTCTTAAACAGTAGTTGTAGAAGTAATTGTCCATTCATTATTGCATTTTGCATCTTCTTCTGTAGCCATTTGTTTATTTAAGAAATTATTCTATGTAATATCTAATGCATTTCTTATAAATAAATGATTAGAGGAAGATGAATTTTGTTGTTTAAATAATTTTTTTATAATTAATTCTACAGTTACAAGTCTTTTTTTTATTTTCATCCTTTTTCTTTATCTAAGTGTTTATTTAAATAATCAGTTTAGATAATTTATTTGTTTTTTTATCATAAACAAATGACCAAAGATATAATTGATTAAACAATTTTTCGAATAATATTTATACAAACGTACTTTTCTTTTTTGCAACTCCATATTTCCTATTAGTCATTTGTTCTTTAAAAAAGTAATTTATGTAAACTTAAATAGATTTTGCAAAAACAAATGGCAAGGAAGAAGATGCGATTGATTTAATAATTTTTTGAACATTAATTAAACTAGTTATTGTCATTTTTTTATTTGCACTTCTTTCCGAAGCCAATTAAATATTGTTTTTTAAAAAATATAATTCATGTAATCTTAAATGTGTTTATCAAATGCAAATGTCCAGAAAAACAAATGTAATTTATTAAATAATTTTTTAAATAATAATTCTACGAGTGCATGTCTTTTAGCAACTCTATCTTCTCTCTTAGTCATTTGTTCATTAAATAATTATTAACAATATATTTTAAAAATGTATTTTAAAAAATTCAATGGCTAGGCATATACAGTTGTGATTATAGATATAGTCTATAGATAAATAATTGTTCAAACAATAATTAAACTCCCGTAATCATTTGTCTATTAAAAAAATTATTATATTAATAATAAATATACAATGTTACTATTTTTTTCATGATAATATATAATAGCTATATATATTATTATTTATCCTCTCAAGCATTTTATTTACTAGAAGTGACATTATCAACATTTATATTACAGAACGCTTGATGGTAACAATTACCGACGGCGTAATGTAAATAGATTAGAAAGTAATGGCAATATTATTAGAAAAGGACGGCGAAAACGGATATGACGTTTTTTTTTTGACTTTCGCTTTTTACTCCATACCACTTAATACCCATACCCGTGCCTAAACATGTTTACACATCAAAAATGATTCGAAATTCAAAAGTTATAAATATCAATTATTAGTACCGTTTATATTTATGGTGATTTCGAATGTTCGTTGAAAAAAGTGTAAAATGAAAAACATGT
This sequence comes from Lysiphlebus fabarum, assembly GCA_011426435.1. Classification (NCBI taxonomy): domain Eukaryota; kingdom Metazoa; phylum Arthropoda; class Insecta; order Hymenoptera; family Braconidae; genus Lysiphlebus; species Lysiphlebus fabarum. The sequence continues at coordinate 19,518 of WSYQ01000270.1, read as the reverse complement.
CTGTATTACTTATGTCAAGTTAACACTATTTTCTATGTGCGTCGGCCGATCAGCATCTATGGAACGTTATTATTATAAATAGCAATTATCAATAACACAAAAAATGCCAATTCTTGTCCCCATACATATAAATCGCATCCAGCACATTTTTATACATTACTTGGTCTGAGTTTTAATGCAATAATTACATTAGAATTATTGTATCAGAGATGATTTATTACAAGTGTCAAAACGATATAGGAAAGCTAATAATCGATATATGGGAAACAAATTTGATCCTAAAGAAAAAAAGTCATTTTTTATGTACTTCGATTCGAATAATATGTATGGAGCTACAATGCGGAAATATCTGCAACATGTCAATTTACAACTTTGATTTTAAAATTTAAATTTAATTAATGATATTTCAAAATGTGGATATATTCTCGAAGTTGATTTGGATTATCCTGCAAATTTACATTATTATCATAAAGATTTTTCACTAACACCAGCCCGTAAAAAACCATCACTTGAAACGAGTACAACTCTAAAATTATTAGTGACATCATAAAATAAAAACCATTATGTCATTCATCATAGGAATTTGAAACAGTATACTTCTTTAGGAATGATTATTACAAAAGTTCATCGTGTTCTAAAATTCGAACAAAGTACATGGATTAAACCTTATATCGATCTTGATACTGAGTTGGAAAAAGAAATTCGAACTGCATTCGATAAAGATTTTCAAAAATTATTCATTAATGTAGGGAAGATCGAGCAAGATTAACTATTCATAGTCACTTAATCATTGAAATGAAACCAACAAGTATAGTCCTCGATAAACCAATTTACCATGGATTTTCCCTTATATAATCTTACATAAATCTTAATTGATTTTTTTTAATAAAATTTTCTATACAGTAAATTTTAATTAATTTTAATTCTTGTTTATTTAAATTATTATTGCTATTATGTTACCAACAACAAAAATAATATACAAGCAAAAATTTAAATACTTGATTTTTTAAAAATTAATTTATAAAATTAATATCATTATGTGTATTTGTATCATTTTGACCTTGCGATACAACTCAATTTTGATATTGTATTTGTGCTAAATGTATGTGCATACTGCCGTCTGGTATTAACGAACTGTTGAACTCACATTTGAATACACGATGTTCAAAATAAGATAAAGATGAATTTAAACGTGCTTAATATATTACTACATATAAAGAGGCACGGTAGTGCCTCGCGTCAATAATGAGAAGAAAAAGAGAGAGACAACGCAAGATAACTACCGTGCCTATATATACACGAGATAGAGATATCCTCTTAACGTCTAAATCTTAACACATTAATTTAAATATGATTAAGATCAGATTAAAATATTCTGCTTTCTCATTATCCAATGAATTGATATCAAACTTTTTTTTGAAAAAAAAAAAAAAAACAGACACCTTAGATGTATACTTTCTTTGAAAATTTAAAATCAATTTTGGAAAATTGCGTTTTTGATGAAGCTATCTCCTAACTCCCGAGCAATTTGACAATATTATAAAATCAAATCCAGCAAGTTAATGGTAGATGGTGTGAAAAAAACCTTTATTTATAGAGTATTCAATATCGCATGAGTGGTTCAAAGATGGCGAAAAGATAGTGCGCGCTTCATATGTTGTTGTTTATAGATTTGTATACGGAGAAAAATTATTGGTAAATTTGACCTTTTTTTGTGCAATTGCGGGACGCCAGGCAAAATAATTTAACTTTTACCCAATAAAAATGTAAAACCAAAATTACAATTTTATTCGGTAAAATTTACTACTTTTTTAGGTAACTTTTACTTTTTTATGGTAATTTTCACTTTTTATTTTGTATAAAATGTATCACAAATTAATCAGGCAAAATTTACCTATAAAAATGCACATTTTGCATGATACAATTGTGTTTTTTGGTTTACATTTTTAAACAGTAACTTGTGCATTTTATGAGGGTAAATTTTGCCAGATTATATTTGTGATATATTTTTTACAAAATAAAAAGTAAAATTTACTATAAAAAACGCAAAAGTTACCTAAAAAAGTTGTAAATTTTACCGAATAAAATTGTAATTTTGGTTTTATATTTTTATTGGGTAAAAGTTACATTATTTTGTCTGGCGTCTAGTAACAATTTAATGAACAAATATTATTATTTTTTTTAATAAATAAATGCCAGAATATAATTGTTAAAAGAACACAAATGGCTACGGAATAAAATGTAGCTAAGGAAAAGTATGGACTCAAAAAAAGACAATTTATTAAACAATTATTCCAAAAAAAAAAAAACCCAAAAGTTATGTTCACGCATAATTTATTTGGTGATATAATAAAGAATAAACAATTAATAATAATAAAAAAACTAAGCAATAAAAATTTTTTTTTTTTTTAAACAATTAAGAATATTTACCACCCTGGAAAAGGTAAATTTCACATCTTGCAGGAGTGATATATCTTTAACGCTAAAAAAATGTAAATTTTACCTTCCAAAAAAGTAACACAAACTTTGCGTCAAAATACTGTAATTATTACATTTTGAAATGGTAACTAGAGTTTAACCCAAAAAAAAGGTAAATTTTACGTTTTGTCGCTTGGCGTCCCTCATTTCATTTCAAAAAGGTAAAATTTATTTTTTTTTTGTAGACTTTACCAATAATTTTTCTCCGTGTAGTAGTGTTCAATATTGCAGCAGAGTCAATGGATTTACGGTCATTTTCTCGAAACCATTTTCCCGGCGGACAATTTCCCGAATACTGAATTCCCTATTGAGTTTTCCCTAATTCAATTTCCCGAATCGTTTTTCCCGAATGACTTTTTTTCCGAATTCGAAATAAAATTATTAATTTTTAATTTTTACTTCTCAACATTTTCACTTATAATCATTATAAACAAATACAAATTTTTTTGAACATTCTTTTTTATTCATTTTATGAACAAATCAATAAGTAAAATTTTGACAGATTTTTTTTTTATACATTCTTTTTTTTTAAAATTCGATAAAAATTTTATACTTTGGTTAATTTAATTATGGAAAATTCTGAGTTTATTCTTTTGGGCGAAAATAAATTAATTTCAAATGGCTTTATTTATTTACGATCTGGAAACCTAAAACAGCAAAACGTTACTGAAATTATCGAAAATTACGTGGAAAATAGGGTACTGCACGAGCTATAACTATTTTTGATCCAGTACAAGGTAAAACAATTTTTGTAAAAGAGCCGGAGCATGACCTCCCTGTAAATCATAGAGAATTCTATGCTGAAATAAAAACTTACAAGTTGAAAAGAAAAGCTGAAACCCAGAGAAACCGCCAGCACAAATTTTGCGTACTGAACTGGCAGGTCTATCTGAAGGTGTTTTAAGTCAATTACCGGAAAGGAAAAGTCTATAAAAATTTATGCGAAAAGCTCGACGTCGGTATTTACCACCTAACCCCACAACGTGAACTGAATCAACCGACCTTCCAGATAAATATCAGAAAACACTCTCTGGAGAGACTTTTTAAATATATGATTTCCTCTACGATGATGTTGACGAGGGTGAGACTGAAGACGAGGATGGAGATGATCATAAAAAAAATAGAGTTCTTGTATTTTCGACACAGCGAAATCTAGAGATATTGGCAAATTATGATTGTTGGTTTTAAGATGGCACATTCAAAGTAATTTATTATTATATATTAGTTATAGATATTATATATTATTTTATGAAATTGTCAACATCATCCGCCCGAGTAGAAATTCAGATAGGGATCGGATCAGGATCGGATCAGGGTAACCTGATTTCAAATCCGTCCCGGATCAGACATCTGGATCCGAATCGGATCCAGATGTAATGTTTTTTCGTAGGGTTCGGATCAGGATCGGATCAGGCACCCTGATCAGGAAAGAGTAAGAATACATGATCCGGAAGGGATCAGGATACTGGATCCGATCTTGATTAAGATACTGGATCCAATCCTGATCAGGATACATGATCCAAAATGAATCGAATATCAAAATTGAAAAAAAAAAATTCGACATTTTAATTAGAATTGATTTGTAACTTCTATATAGATTTCGTCTACGTACATAATTAATGAAAGAGAAAAACCGAAACTAAATTAAACTAATCATGTATGCCCCTAGTGGGATTTGAACCTACGACTGCAAGATTACTAAACTAACGGATTTCACGCTCGGCCACGGCAACAAACGAACATTAGGGAGTATTTATCTGGTATCATAAATTTCACCCAGTACAATAATTATATTCATCAAATCAATGTCAATGTAAGAGTATAAATAAAAATAAATAGATTCTATGAACTAAAATTCGGTAGAATTCATTGAATACTGTATAAAATAAATCATTTTTTTTTTTTACAATTTTCTTGATCCGGATAGCATCAAGTAAACACTATCAAATCTTTAATAGGGATACTTGATCAAATCCTGACCAGGGCTTGATCAAGTAAAAATACCGAACTTTGTTTTTTTTTATTTTACAATTTTCTTGATCCGGATAGCATCAAGTAAACACTATCAAATCTTTAATAGGGATACTTGATCAAATCCTGACCAGGGCTTGATCAAGTAAAAAATACTCGACTTTGTTTTTTTTTATTTTACATTTTTCTTGATCCGGATTGCATCAGGTAAACACTATCAAATCCTTAATAGAGATACCTGATCAAATCCTGACCAAGGCTTGATCAAGGAAAAATACTCAACTTGAAAAATACTAGAAAAATGTAAAATAAAAAAAAACAAAGTCGAGTATTTTTACTTGATCAAGCCCAGGTCAGGATTTGATCAAGTATCCCTATTAAGGATTTGATAGTGTTTACCTGATGCTATCCGGATCACGATGAATGTAAAATAAAAAAAAATAAAGTCTAGTATTTTTTGCTTGATCAAGCCCTGGTCAGGATTTGATCGAGTATCCCTATTAAGGATTCGATAGTGTTTACCTGATGCTATCCGGATCAAGATGAATGTTAAATAAAAAGAAAACAAAGTCGAATATTTTTACTTGATCAAGTCCTGGTCAGGATTTGATCAAGTATCTCTATTCAGGATACGATAGTGCTTACTTGACGCTATCCGGATCAGGATTTCATAGCGATACTTGAATAGGGACTGCACTACGATATCCTGATCCGATCCGGATCCGTGTTTGGGCTACCACTAACAAATTTCTACTCGGGCGGACCTCTATTCAGCATTATCAGAGTTCCAACAAGAACAAGCTAATACAGAGATTGCTATTGCTGAAGTTGGCCTTGGTAGAAAAAAAAAAGCTGAACCAAAGAAAAAATGGATGACTTCAAAAATCGAATAAGATCAGTCACTTTGAATTACAAACCATTCAAGGACGAAAGAAAATTATTAGATTTTTTGCGAACAATTGCATACTGTGTTAATCTTTGAAATTGATAAAACAAGTTATTTATCAAAAAAAAAATTAAAAGTTCATTTTGGGAACAATACCCTTCCAGAAAATGAAATTCCGAAAAATTGTCTGTCGGAAAAGTAGCAATTCAGGAAAAAGAATTCGGGTAAACATTCGGCAATCTAGTCTATGCCTAATAGTTTAAATGGCCTTGTGGAACCCATTTACTGCTGAATAACAATTAACTATATTTTTATTTATAAATTTCTAAATTTTAGCATCCATTTTTGCAACGATTTGTTATTTCTTTATCATTTTTAAATCACAGCATTTATTGCTGCGACAGTTTTTTTGGTCATAATTGATAGAAAGATAATTACCTCGCATTGAAATTTATTTGGAAAGTTCCCGAAAATAAATAGTACAGGAGTATTCAATATTGCATTTCTCATCCTCCCGTAAGTTGATATCATACTTTTTGATAAAACTTCAATAGATTTTTTCAATGTATAATTTTGTTCTTGAAATTAGTATTCAAGATCGCATTTGGCATCAAGGTCAAAAAAACATTAATTTTGATAAACTTTGAAAACTTCACACGAATGTATTTATGATTAATTGGTCCCCCTGTACATCAACTAAATTGTTTTAAGTTTTTTGACAAAACTTGTGATTTTATTTCATTTTTTTTTAATTTTTGTTGTTTTCTCCAAAAGTTTTTATTCAAAATCTAGTATGAAAATAAGTATTTCGAATTATTATCATCAAAAAATAAACGTAACTATATAATCTCGACAAAGATGATACTGTAGGTAAGTAACGTAAAATAATGCAACGTTGAATTTTTTTAATAAAATCCCGATAGCGATTACTGAATAGCGAGAGTGTGTAGACTGAATGAAAAAGAAACTTCAATCTAATCAGTGCCAGTCGATAATGTTAATAGATCAAAAGTTACTAATTAAAGGTGGGAGAGGCCTAAAATGGATAATTTAAGAAAATCATTTTTTATAGTTCAATGGTTAATTTTCTTTATTAAAAAGCATAAGAAAAATATGAATCGTATTGTATGTTCTAATATTGACAAAAACCGAAAAACGCCTGAAACGGACACCGCTAAATAAATAGAAAAAAAAAAGTGTGTGCGTGTTACCAGTACGCGCGGGGAGAATAAAACTTCTTTCGGCAATCAACCTTTTACGAAAATAAGATTAGATAAGGTAAAGATAAGATGAGATTCTAATTTTAATATTAATAATAACATCTATATTAATATTGATAATTTCAATAATAATAATATTAATTATATAAATAAAATAATAATAATAATAATAGAAATATAATAATATTGTCAAATATATTTGACTTGTTACAAAATGATAATATAAATAATTAAAATGAAAATAACAACAATAATAATATTAATAATATTAATAATATTATCAATAATATATAAATAATATAAATATAATATTAATATTCATTAAATAAATAATGATATTTATATTTTCGAATTTTATTCATATTTCTATTGATAATATTAAAAATAGAAATAGAAATATTAATGATAGAAATATATGAATATTATAGGAATTTTATTATTGATAATAACATCAATAATAACAGTAATGATATCGTCGCAATAATAATATTAATATTTTCAGTATTTTTATCAATAGAAATATAAATATGACTGAAAAATATAAATATCATATGATTTTTGATATTAATAATAACATCAATATTACTATTAATAATATCAATAAAAATATAAATAATAATCTAAATAAAATAAATATATATATTAATAACAACATCGATATTAATATCATTCATATATAAATAATAATACTAATAATATAAATAATATAAATAGAAATATAAATATAATTGAAAAATATAAATATTATATGATTTTTAATATTAATAATAACATCAACATTGTAGTTGTAAAGCTGGCAATGGTTATTGCAAACATGCGGCAGCAATTTGACCTCCCTCAAAATGTGCAGTGAAAATTTTAGAGCTTTTACTTGGAGTCCAAAGTTTTCCAGTAGTACTTAAAAACAAAAAAAAAATCGGTCGACTAGGAAACGAATAAAAACTTAATCCCACATCTTTAGAATATCTTGAATAACATCCAACAACACACATGTTTGTGCACCTCTTTTTTTTTTAATTGTTTATTTGACATTTTATATGTATTACTTTTAGCCACCAGTGGTGCCACGTGAGTCACTGGATAGGTCTATAAACGCAACATAGAAATACGCTCGGACGCGGAGAGGGAATGCTGGTGCGTCTCCTCAACTTTTTCCACATCACTCTTAAACACAACGACGGTCTACTATGACGACGCTCCAGCGTTACATCCATTTTTTTTACATCCTAGTGAACGAAAAGAAGTTTTACTTCAAAATATTCCCGGGTAGAAATCATACGTCCATTTGACAACAATTTCAGGTTAAAACTTCATGCTTTTTCATGTAAATTTGACTTTCTGTTAGATGGCGAATCCATCGACACAACAAAGGATATTAATACTCAATTTTGTTCGGTGATTGGTATATTTATATTGTTTATCAATACCATAATTTTTGTGTATTCATAGAAAAATCAAGATCAAAGTCAGGAATATTATACGATCTTATAAAATTGCTTTTTCCTTTCTTTAGTAATATAAATGATAAATAAATTTGTATTACAACGTTTTCCAATTATTTAACTAACTATGATGTACATCTGTCTCTCAAGCCATTAGACGTTTATAAATGTATTTTAAATTAATAATTGATGATTTTTAAAAAAACAATTGACTAAAAGAGGAGATATTTGAATAAATGTTAAAAAATCTATTAATCCTAATACATCTGTCTGTCTAGACATTTTATTCTGAAAAATTAACGTTTAACAACTTATTCACCGTCGATCTTTGAAAATGTATACAATAATAGTTTATTAATTTTTTTAAATAAGCAAGCTTCATTATAGGTATTTAATAAACAAATTAAATTAGAGAACCACTGCTGGCCCTTTCATGTGAGCTTTTTCAATGTTACCCTTAACTATTTAGAGTTAAAAAAAATACATTTTATTGTATAAACTAATTCGATATTATGTATTTTCTTATCGTGAATAATAAAAGCACTTTACAAAAAAATGTGAAATCACAACAAAAAAAAAAAAAAAAAATTTTTTATGTACAAAAACAGTGAGTTATAATAATAGAAAGACCAATGAAGGAAACGCGATTTTGATTTATGTAAGGCTTAATTGTAGGAGAAAAAGAAAAAATTATACTTGATCCCACGTGGTTCTTCCAAAATTTAAAGTTAAATTTTGAGCCGGCACTATTAAATCTTATATATAGCGGGGTCAAGTATAATTTTTTTTTTTTATCAAATATTAATTCTGGAAGGATAAAAATTTCATCGTTCCCTAACAGATAGAAACAATTTATCAATCTACAGTTGTGTAATTTTTATAAACAACCGAAATATGAATTTTATTTCAGGCGCAAATGGTTTAGCTGAGCCGAGAGACTTTTGTACCCCAGTTGCAACTTATGATGATCGCAATGTTAATTACAAAATTTATTCAAAATACCAGGGTCAAGTATTTTCATTCCAGCAGAACCACAGTCCATTTGATGTTGTTGCATGGCGTGGTAACTATGTTCCATACAAATACAATTTGAACAAATTTATTGTCATCAACTCTGTGTCTGTCGATCATTGTGTAAGTACAATTTATTCTGCAGCCAAATAATTGTTTTAATAACAAAAATTCAACCACAGGATCCATCATTGTTCACGGTCCTGACATGTCCATCATCAAAACCTGGAACTGCGATTGCAGATTTCGTTATTTTTCCAACGAGATGGGCCGTTCAAGAAAGAACTTTTCGTCCGCCGTATTATCACAGTAAGACAATTTTATATTTGTAATAATCTATTTTATTATTAATCACATAATAATAATAATAATAATAATAATAATAATAATAATAATAATAATAATAATAATAATAATAATAATAATAATAATAATAATAATAATAATAATAATAATAATAATAATAATAATAATAATAATAATAATAATAATAATAATAATAATAATAATAATAATAATAATAATAATAATAATAATAATAATAATAATAATAATAATAATAATAATAATAATAATAATAATAATAATAATAATAATATTTGTTGAAATCGAACTAAGTAAATATTAAGTATAATTTTTGATTTAGATACTCAGTAATTAGACTACTTATTTAATAAAAAGAAAAAAAAATATTTTCCTTAGCTGCCTCTAAGTAATTGAGTATAATAATGATAATAAATACAGTTATAATAAATCATGTTTTCAAAGGAAACTGCATGAGCGAATTCATGGGACTTATAAAAGGTGAATATGAGGCAAAAGGTAGCTTTCAACCTGGTGGAGCATCACTTCATACTATAATGACAGCGCATGGACCAGATGTCGGTTGCTTCGAAAGAGCATCACGTGTCCTATTGAAACCAGAAAAAATTTCTGAGGGTACATTGGCTTTTATGTTTGAAAGTTCTATGGGTTTGGGACTAACACGATGGGCTGCCTCCAACAGCAAACTCGATAACAACTATTACAAATGTTGGGAGGGATTAAAAAAAAATTTTTATTTGTATAAAGAGAAATGATCCCAATTTTAATATATGTTGCCTGCCACGCTTCCTCTATAGGTCGTCAGTGGTATTTCCATGAATTTTTTCAAGTTTTCATTTTAAATTTTATAATGTTTTTGTTGTTTAAAAAAAGATCTGTCAAAATTAAAATCTAGATACTGAACAAACAACATAAAATTTTTTTTCTTTTGTTACGTATTCGCATATGCGATTAGGTTTATTTTAAATTTTTTATTATTAATATTAATTTTGGACTTCCCCAGATGTAACGCGAGAGTTAATCTTTATTAATTTTTGCTAATTTATTTTAAAGATTGAAAAGACGTTGAAAGTAAATATTTTACATCCGCTAGAGTCAAGACAAATAATTTTATAACAATTTTATAATGCTGACTATCATGGGAACAATAACTAGCAATTGACTAATAAAAATTACTTATAAGTCCCACTCATAAATTTTAGTAATTAAGGAAATATAAAAAGAATAATTTTTAAGAGGGAACTCACTCTGGTGTTATACCTAAAATTGTCAACATCTATTAAATTAATTGAACACTTAATTAGATTTAAAAAAAAACAAATATTCAAGTAAAATTTTATTTGTGTTACAACCCAACTATTGACTTAATTATTCGGGGTGTTCCTTTATATATTTAATTCGTTGTGTCTTGTATTTGATCCATTGACTTCCATCAACGGCGGCTATCTAGACTGACGCGCCCTCCAAACAATTAGATTTTAAAACTACAAGGTGCATTTACGCGAGTAGAAATTTGTTAATGGTAGCCTGAACATGGATCCGGATCGGATCAGGATAACGTGGAGCAATCTCTATTCAAGTATCGCTATGAGATCCTGATCCGGATAGCATCAGCTAACCACTATCAAATCCTTATTAGGGATACTTGATCAAATCCTGACCAGGGCTAGATGTTGATTATCTACGTAGAACAAATCCATAAAGAAGTTCCAAATCAATACTAATTAAAATGTCGAAATTTTTTTTTCGATTTTAAAATTCTATCCATTTTGGTTCATGTATCTTGATCAGGGTTGGATCCAGTATCTTGATCAAGATCGGATCCAGTATTCTGATCCATTTGAGATCATGTATCCTGATTAGGATTGGATCTAGTATCTTTTTCCTTAGCTACATCTTTTTCCTCAGTTATTTGTCCATTAGACAATTATGTTCAGGAATTAATATAATATTATTATTATAACAAATAATAATAATTGTTATTAATAAATAATAATTAATAATATTATCTTGTTATATATATCAAAAAAATTCAACAAATCGAGATAAATTACATTTTTAAAACTATATTTGCGCCAAAGATGTTTACACATAATTAACCCGCAAGTCTAGAATGGCTCACAAATTTTTTTTTAATAATTATAATTCTTGAACAATTGATAACGTCATAAAATGTCATAATTTATTCAAACCGCTGAATTTAATCTTAAATTTGCTAGTTATCAAGTTAGAATCGAAAAAAATGAAAAAAAGGTTGGTTTCCAGGGTCGAAACTTTTAAATTATTTACTCGTAAAAAAAAGTTTTTCTCAATAATTACAATGTTTAAAAAATCAATAACATCCTAAAATGGCATTATTCATTTGAAACCATGAATTTAATTTTGTATTTCGCTAGTTATCATAATTGAATAAAAAAATCAAAAATGAAGTCTGGTTTTCGAGGACCAAACTTTCAATTTTTTTTTCTGTTAAGGCGAAATGCAAGACGATTCTGCCTTATCTCGGGTTGCCGCGCGCTCCATCTACAGGTCACCAGAGACCTATACTTCGATCTATCCGATCGGTAATAGTAATTTAAAGTCTAATAATTTTTTCTGTACGTTTCGCACAGTTAGACTGTTATAATAATATGATTATATCATAGAAATAGATTTGACTATTTTTTGAATTTATTTTTCGGCAGTTTACCGAGAAAATTTTAAAATTTATTTAAGAAATTTTATTTGAGCATTTCAGACGATATTTTAAAATTATAATTTTATTATTATAATAACAAAAAAAATGCATTTACAATAATGACTAAATTACAATTATTTTATTGTAATAATTAGAATATTATTGTAATAATTACTTAGTCAGTATTTTACTGACTGTTTTTTTTTAATTTTATTTGTGCATTTTGCACATTTTTATAATTATTATTATTATTATTATAAAAAAAACAATTTATTGTAATTGTCAAATGACAATTATTTTATTTTATTTTATTGTCAGTATTTTACTGACTTTTTTTTTTTTGAATTTTATTTGTGCATTTTGCACATTATTATAATTATTATTATTATAAAAAAAAAAAACAATTTATTGTAATTGTCAAATGACAATTATTTTATTTATTTTTATTGTCAGTATTTTACTGACTTTTTTTTTCAATTTTATTGAAAATTTTATTTGTGCATTTTGCACATTATTATAATTATTATTATTATAAAAAAAAAACAATTTATTGTAATTGTCAAATGACAATTATTTTATTTTATTTTATTGTCAGTATTTTACTGACTTTTTTTTTCAATTTTATTGAAAATTTTATTTGTGCATTTTGCACATTATTATAATTATTATTATTATAAAAAAAAAAACAATTTATTGTAATTGTCAAATGACAATTATTTTATTTATTTTATTGTCAGTATTTTACTGACTTTTTTTTTTTTAATTTTATTTGTGCATTTTGCACATTTTTATAATTATTATTATTATTATTATAAAAAAAACAATTTATTGTAATTGTCAAATGACAATTATTTTATTTATTTTTATTGTCAGTATTTTACTGACTTTTTTTTTCAATTTTATTGAAAATTTTATTTGTGCATTTTGCACATTATTATAATTATTATTATTATAAAAAAAAAAAACAATTTATTGTAATTGTCAAATGACAATTATTTTATTTATTTTTATTGTCAGTATTTTACTGACTTTTTTTTTCAATTTTATTGAAAATTTTATTTGTGCATTTTGCACATTATTCTAATTATTATTATTATTATAAAAAAAACAATTTATTATAATTACCAAATGACAATTATTTTATTTATTTTTATTGACAATTTGACAGTTTTTTTGACAATATTGCCAAGAGCCAATGACGTTTTTATTTAAGGTTATCTTGTCAGATAAAGACACAGTTTACATATTTATGTTTACTTCATGTGACGTCACGTTGGTCGCAGAATTGTGATACAGCCTTTAATGTCTATTTGAATAATTATTTTATGTAATGTTATTTTTATTCAAATGTTTATTTTATTTATTTACTTTAATTGAATGTATTAATTGAAATGATAATTTTATTTATCTATTTGATTTATTTATAATGTTACATTATTTAAATGTTTATTGAAATTTTAGTTTTTTATTGAAATAATATTTTATTTAATTATTTTATTTAAATGTTTATTGAAACGATAGTTTTATTTAATGTTATATTATTTAAATAATAGATTTATTTAATGTACTAAGCATGAATATAAATTCATTACTTGATAGATTATTAAATGAAATAGATAGATTATTAATTTTTTGAATTTTGAAAAACCAAGAGTTGGCGCTTCTTGAGAACTATAAAATAGACATACAGTTAATTTTTTAGAATTTTTCAACACGTAGTTTTCGAGAAAAGTGGGTTTGAAAATTTTCCAAATTTTTTTTTTTTTTAATTTTTTGAATTTTGAAAAACCAAGAGTTGGCGCTTCTTGAGAACCATAAAATAGATATACAGTTAATTTTTTAGAATTTTTCAACACGTAGTTTTCGAGAAAAGTGGGTTTGAAAATTTTCCAAATTTTTTTTTTTTTTAATTTTTTGAATTTTGAAAAACCAAGAGTTGGCGCTTCTTGAGAACCATAAAATAGATATACAGTTAATTTTTTAGAATTTTTCAACACGTAGTTTTCGAGAAAAGTGGGTTTGAAAATTTTCCAAATTTTTTTTTTTTTTAATTTTTTGAATTTTGAAAAACCAAGAGTTGGCGCTTCTTGAGAACCATAAAATAGATATACAGTTAATTTTTTAGAATTTTTCAACACGTAGTTTTCGAGAAAAGTGGGTTTGAAAATTTTCCAAAAATACCGACTTTGAAAAAAATTTTCGAATTTTGAAAAAATAAAAGTTGGCGCTTCTTGAGAACCATAAAATAGATATACAGTTAATTTTTTAGAATTTTTCAACACGTAGTTTTCGAGAAAAGTGGGTTTGAAAATTTTCCAAATTTTTTTTTTTTTTAATTTTTTGAATTTTGAAAAACCAAGAGTTGGCGCTTCTTGAGAACCATAAAATAGATATACAGTTAATTTTTTAGAATTTTTCAACACGTGGTTTTCGAGAAAACTGGGTTTGAAAATTTTCCAAAATTTCTAGACTCAAAAAAAAATTTTCGAATTTCGAAAAACTAAGAGTTGGAGCTTCTTCGGTAGTGTCTACTTTATTTACAGTTTAAATTTCAAGAAATTTCGTTCATTAGTTTTCGAGAAAACTGGGTTTGAAATTTTCAAGGTGGTAATGCAGAATCGTCTTGCATGTCGCCTTAATAACAGTTTTTTTTTTTTAATAATTACAATGTTTAAAAAATCAATAACATCCTAAAATGGCATAATTCATTTAAAACCATGAATTCAATCTTGAATTTCGCTAGTTATCAAGTTCGAATCAAAAAAAATAAATAAAAAAATGGTTTTTAACGCCGAAATGTTTTTTCTGTTAATAACAGTTTTTTTTTTTTAATAGTTACAATGCTTGAACAATCAATAGCGTCATAAAATGTCAATTTTAAACCGATGAATTAATCTTAAACTTCGCTAGTTATCAAGTTAGAATCGAAAAAAAATAAAAAAAAGGATGGTCACAAATAATATGTGGCTAAAAAAATCTTTTGCAATAATGTTTTTATCCTGAAGATAACGTCAAGGAAGCCGGATCCGATACTGATCCAAACCCTACGAAAAAACATTACGACTGGATCCGATTCGGATCCAGATGCCTGATCCAGGCTGGATTTGAAGTCAGGTTACCCTGATCCGATCCTGATCCGATCCCTATCTGAATTTCTACTCGGGTATTTTCTCAAACCTAATCACATTCCCTCCTAACCCACTAGCCTGTAGGTAATAACAAAATAAGAGGATTAAAAATAATTAAATGTCAGGTTGTTGTTATTTTATTATTATCAGTTCCAGAATAAGTTTACATATGTTCTCAAATTTATTATTTAATTATTTTATCTATTTTAATTTATTTATAAATACTATCTGGGATAAAATTTTGAATATTCTGCGGTAGTCAAATATATTTTTTTTTATTATTTTTATTTTATTAATTAATATTACCATTTAAACTTGCCGCCGTAATGAAGCCATTTTTGCACCATTACCGACGACAAGTATTTGGGCCTTAGTTATATTATAAGGGCGCTTGCGAGGCCTCTAATAAATATAGAGGGTGTTCACGACGCACGGAAAAACCCGAGCGTCGCCAAGGACTTGCAAGGATTTCTTATGTGCACCTTGCATCGTCCTCTTCCATCACTGGAGTTCGACCGTGTTACATTGGCCTAGTATCTCTCTTTTATAAGTATAAAAATATATCTTGTGTCATTTTTTTTCACACGTTGCACGTGTTCTCAACTCGAATAAATTCATCAGATTAAGTTTAATTTGACTATAATTTTATATAAAAACTAAATTTATTTTAACTTATTTTTATCGATATTAATCTCAATAAAGATATATACACGTGGTCAATGTAAATCGTTTAAACGAAGGTAAAAGAGGATAATTACAAATTAATATTTCAAGTTTATAATAAAGTAAACCATCTTTTATACCATAATTAAATAAAACAACCTTTATATAGGACATTTTTGTAATTTGACCGATCATCAAGTTAACGGAAATAAACAATATAAACTAAATCTCACAAAGTGCTAAACAGTTTAAATTATTATTAATAATTCTATTCACAACAGAACTATTAATCCTGCGTTTATCCGTAACTCATCTACTACAATTCAATTACGGACCACGTGTGTCTTTACAGTTCACACCAGAAAAAGATCAGCCAATGTAAGTACCAATAACTATATATTTTACACGCACCAGGCTCAGCCGAATGTAACAGAATCCTTTTTCTTTCTCATTTTAAAATTCGAGTCAGCGTAAATCTAAGTAGTGAATATAGCCAGTGAACAGTGTTAAAATCAAGTGTTTCATTAAAATTTTTAAATTATAAAACTAAAGTCAATTAAATTCCTCGTGGTTTGAACAGTAAATTTTATATATCCTTTCCGTCAGTATTTCCCGCGTGCTAAAATCCCTGTCGAAGATGCTGTATGGCTAGACTAAATAAAGGCACAAATATTAAATATATATCTTATTAATTAATTCGTTTAATATTCTTCGGGTTAATAAATTTGCCAATATATTACAATTCAATAAAAATAGCAACCTGGCACGTAACACTTTGTAATAAAAAAAGGTCCATTGGATTTCGAGCCATGTTGCCAAGTGTATACATAAGTCATGGAAGATAGTAGAATAAATGAATTTTTTTACACCTAAATTATTGATTATAAAAAAACTAAGCTCCAAATCTCTTTGATTTTCTATTCATATGTTTGGGACGCACTTTCGGATTTTCAGTTCATATGTGTTTTCTTTTTATCGACGGAATTTCAGCAAATTAGAACCGCGTAATTAAAATGAAGCTTAAGTCGGAATTCCGCGATTTCAGATGTGACCCAATAATAAAAAAATAAACCCCTCGACCGATAATTATAAAAAAAAAAAAATATAATAATTGCTCAAATAATGACAGAATACAAAAGAAAATACATTTTAAAAAAAAAATAATAAAAAAATTTTTTAGATATCAATTTTAATATTTGAACAAGATAATTAATGTTATAAATTAAATGATCAATAATTAAATATTTTTTCTTGTGTTTTGTAATTATTTAAACAATAGTTGATTATAAATAAAATAACTAAATGAACACCTATTTCATGAATCTTTAAAAATCTTTATCCTATTAATAGAATGAAAATATAAAATTATCATTTAAATAAAATAATTTTAATAAATTATTTAGCATTGTTCAAAAAATTATTAATTAACAATTGAATATATGGTTCAATATTCAATTGATTTTGAAATTTTTTCTTTTAAATTAAATAAATCAAAAATAGTTATTTGATATTTATAATAAAAATAATTCTTATAAATTATTTAACTTTGTTTAAATAATTATTAATTAACAATTGAATATACAGTTCAATATTCAATTGATTTTGAAATTTTTTTTTTTTATTAAATAAATCAAAAATAGTTATTTGATATTTATAATAAAAATAATTTTTATAAATTATTTAACATTGTTTCAACAATTATTAATTAACAATTGAATATACGGTTCAATATTCAATTGAATTTAAAATTTTTTCTTTTAAATCAAATAAATCAAAAATAATTATTTGATATTTATAATAAAAATAAATTTTATAAATTATTTAACATTGCTTAAATAATTATTAATTAACAATTAAATATTTGATTCAATTTTCAATTGTTTTTCGAAATTTTTTTTAATTTAAATGAATCAAATTAATTATTTGATATTGATGAATGAAATTTTTCCAATAAATTATTTAACATTGCTTAAATAATTATTAATTAACAATTAAATATTTGACTCAATTTTCAATTGATTTTTGAAATTTTTTTTAATTAAATAAATCAAATTAAATATTTGAAATTTATAAAAATTTTTTTTATTCCAATAAGTTATTTAACATTGTTTAAACAATTATATATTAACAATTGAATATACGGTTCAATATTCAATTGATTTTAAAATTTTTTCTTTTAAATTAAATAAATCAAAAATGATTATTTGATATTTATAATAAAAATAATTTTTATAAATTATTTAACTTTGTTTGAATAATTATTAATTAACAATTGAATATACGGTTCAATATTAAATTGATTTTAAAATTTTTTCTTTTAAATTAAATAAATCAAAAATAATTATTTGATATTTATAATAAAAATAAATTTTATAAATTATTTAACATTGCTTAAATAATTATTAATTAACAATTAAATATTTATTCAATTTTCAATTGATTTTCGAATTTTTTTTTAATTTAAATAAATCAAATCAATTATTTGATATTGATTAATGAAATTTTTCCAATAAATTATTTAACATTGCTTAAATAATTATTAATTAACAATTAAATATTTGATTCAATTTTCAATTGATTTTTGAAATTTTTTTGAATTAAATAATTCAAATTAAATATTTAAAATTTATAAAATTTTTTTTTATTCCAATAAGTTATTTAACATTGTTTAAACAATTATATATTAACAATTGAATATTCGGTTTAATATTCAATTTATTTCAAATTTTTTTTTTCTCCCAATTAAATAAATCAAATAAATGTATTTGGTATTATTATCAAAATTTACTTTCAATAAATTATTTAATATTGTTTAAACAATTATATATTAACAATTGAACATTCGGTTCAATATTCAATTTATTTTAAAATTTTTTTTCCAATCAAATAAATCAAATAAATGTATTTGATATTATTACTAAAATTTATTTGGAATGAATTATTTAACATTGCTTAAATAATTCAATATTAACAATTGATTATTCGGTTCAATATTCAATTTATTTTAAAATTTTTTTTTTCTTTTTTTTTTCTTCCAATTAAATAAATCAAATAAATGTATTTGATATTATTATTAAAATTCACTTTCGATAAATTTTTTAATATTGTTTAAACAATTATATATTAACAATTGAATATTCGGTTCAATATTCAATTTATTTCAACATTTTTTTTCCCCAATCAAATCAATGTATTTGATAGTATTACTATTAAAATTTATTTGAAATAAATTATTTAATCCTATTATAAAAAGAAGAAAAGTAACGGCGGTTCTTTTTTCTGTGATTGGTTGTTTTGTTTCCCTAGATATTCTTTCTCTCTCTCTCGATTATCTTTATTTTATTTTATTTTATTTTTTATGGCAACGGTTACCAACTGATTTCTTTTTTTTTTTTTAAATGAAAAATAGTTGTTTTTTTTACAGTTGGTAACCGTTGTCAAGGAGTTTGTTGTATGTTGTAACAAACATTAACAAGAAAATTTTCGTCATTCGTAAAGTCAGCTGAGCCGTATAATATCGAGTCGTGAATTATCATAAGAATTTAAATTTTATTTGATATAATATAATAGTGATATATTATTTTATTATTTAAATATTTTTTATTTGATAAAATACAATAGTGATAATATTATTTATTTATTAATAATTAATAATTAATTAATAATAAATAAATAATAGTGATATATAAATAATAGTGATATATTATTTGTGATAATA
>WSYQ01000269.1:0-10923 GCA_011426435.1 Lysiphlebus fabarum | reverse complement strand
GAAAAATTTTTTAATTGTATTCGGAATATAGAATAAGCAAGATGCTCTCTTCAATTTTTGCAAAATTCTCGATTTCTTCATAATCAAATGCCGAAACGTGAAACCCAATTAGATTACGAGTAAAACGTGGTCAAGTGTATTTTCTTCAATAGGCCATATATGTTTTACTGAATTTATTCAGTTATCTTTTTGAATAGCTATCATTGCATCAACAAATTCAAATAGATATATTATACATGATAAATTTAATATAATATTTTCAAACAATTGAATATCGAATTTTTTTCGATGATTTTTTTTTCACCATATACACAATATATACACAATATATTCAGTCAGATACATATATATCTATACATACAAACGTCCAACTTTTGGACGTAATTAATTCCTAACGCGGAATGCTATAATTAATTCCTAGTGGCTTCGGCATTGAGTTACCTCTCTCCTCATTCATCTACCTCTTACACTGAAATTCTCTAAACAAATGCTCTCTCTACTATTATTAAATATACATACGTATATATTATATTTAGCATTCAAGCGTTTAACAATATATGTGTTGCGTTTAGAAGCCTTCATGACGTAGTTATTAAATTAATTAAATTTAGTTCATAACGAATTATTAATTTAATAGTTTCAGTCTTTTATAATATCATATATAATATAACTATAAACAAATCAAAATTACAACACAAATGAAAAATCATTTATTCATTTTTTTTTCTTTCATAAAACTTGAAATGTTAATTTTATTTATTTTTCATTTTTTCTATAATTAATCAATGCATTGTTTTTTTTTTTTAACAAAATAATTTTGATTTAAATTTAATATTTTTTATATATACTTATCAGAAAATTATATTTCCACCACACCAACGACGTTTTCATGTCATTCAGTAAATAGGTTGGTAAGCGAATCCAACGGAAACCCGTGTTAATTAACGCCAAGCATTTCAGTACTGATTTACGTGGCATCTAATTAGTGTGCCTGATGGCGATATACTATACAGACATTTTGATTGGCCCAACGGGACACAAAATGAGTCATGTCGATTTTTTTTTTTTTTTTTTAAATTTTCCTTTTTTCATGTTGAGCTTTTTTCCTTATATTTTTTAAAATTTTTTATTTCTCATTTTCATTATTAGGAGAGAGATACAGATCTCTTTGGATTTTTCACTTGTATTTTCATATATATACTTGACTATTTTTCAAACTCAGATTATTACTGTTAACTAGTCTTGATATTTTTATTTATATTTATATGTATTTTCAGTGTTGCCAATTACTGAACCGTCTGACTTTTTTAGTGCAATAAAAACAAGGATAAATAAACTGGTACCGATGATTAAAGAAAAACTATTTTCAGCACAAAATCCGACAGATGTTTTATCTTAAATAGATCTTTCAATTACCTTTGCAACGACATTAAAAACATATATATTTATTTGTTTTTTTATTTCTTTTGGTGTATTTATTTAGAGAAAAAAAAATAGGAAAAAATAAATAATAATCCAACCCGGTAATTATTGTAAAAGATTTGTTTCAATTCCAATAATATTTTCGTGATCTTTCTTCGAACTAAGAAGTTATCCTGACTTATTGTACAATGGTGATGATAACAATTGAATTCTTCTCATTTATTTTATTTTATTATTATTTTATTTATTCATTATTTTTCTTGGAAACCATCTACTTTGAGGTGGTTTCATTGAAATTGAAAAAAAAAAAAAAAAAACATTGCTGATTAGTTCTTTACAGTTGAACAAAACAAAAAAAAAATAAAGATATCAGAGTTTTTGCTTTTTTTTTTTTTTATTTCATTTACACTCATTGAGACTCTATTCAAGCATTACCTCTGAAAAACAATAAAAAAAAAACAAAAGATTGGTGATAAATGTTTTCATTGAATTTAAAAATTGTTTTTTTGTATTTTAAAAAATTGTAATTGAAATTTAAAAATTATTTTCTATTTAATTATATTTTATTTTGTAGATATTTCCCCAGGGAACAAAATTTTTTGTAATTTTATATATAATTAATGACTTTTAGCCATTTTAAAATTATATTTTCAGTTGAAATTGTTTTTTATTAAATAATTTAACTACAAATGTTATAATTTAGCTAGTTTTTATTTATTGTAAAGGAAATACTTAAATACTTATCTTCAAGTTTAAAATGTACAAGTAGAATCTCCATTATGACATTGACTCAATTTTCAAGTTGATTTTATAATTCAACATTTTTGTATAAAATATCTTATAACTCTGTCAATACAATTCTTCATTTCACCTGTTTCATAAGAAAAAAAAAATATAAAATTAACAAATGAGAAAAAAAATAAATGTTAAAAACTTTACTGAGTAATTTTTTTAAAAACTTAGATGGATTTTTTATTTTTTTTTATTTATTTTTCTTTTATTAATTAAACGTGTGTGCCGTAGTATTTTACAAGAAATCAGGACCGACTAGAGATCCTGATAATTAATTTTTTTGACGGCATTAAAGTTGAGATAAATCAAATAACAAAATTAACTAAACGCGAATTGATTGGTTTATTTATTTATATATTTTTATTTGTTCTTTTATTTATATTTATTTTTTATTATCCTCAGGAAAAATCAATTTTTTTTTTAAAGAATATATCTAGTTGATTGTTACATAATTTTTTTTCCTCAATTCTTATTAACAATTATTTTAATTTATAATTATCCTGAGGATGTTACGTGATTGCAAGTATTTCAATATTGCCAGACAAACGAGTATTAACTCCAAGAATAATAATTGTAAAATTAAAAAAAAAAAAACAAAAATTCATGATAAAAAATAAATTTAAAAATAATTAAGTATAAAATGCAAAAATAATTTTTATTTATTTTATTTTTTTTAGTTTTTTTTTTTTTTGTGGAAATTTTAAAGATATATATACTTGGATTGTCTGGCATATATCTTGATATATTTTTGGTGACTGAATTCCGGTATAATTAACTATCAACAGATTCACCAAGAACATTTGTAGATATCGCTAGTTTTTATTTATTTTTTTTTTTAATTTTTTTTATTTAATAGTAAATAACCATTTATATCACACAAATTTTTAACAATATACAAAATGTACCTATATACAAGTTTAAATTACATTTTCATTTTCAATTATTTTCTCATCAATTGCGACTTGATTAATTCGTCAGAGGAGGCCAAGTGCGCAAATTGATAAATTAAAAAAAACTTTATTTTTTTTTTATCTCTTGATTTTGAGTATATTAAAAACAATTTTTATAATATTTATATTGTTTATTATATTATTTTTTAGTTAATTTAATAACGCAAGTTTGACATGATGTTGTTGCTCTTTCTGTGTTTTTTGACAATATTTTTTTTTATACAATTTCATTTATTTATTTTATTATTTATTTATATTAAAAAGTCATTAAATAATATGGAGCATTTTAAGGATAAAAATTTAATAAATAATTTATAATCATCATCAAATTAATAATACAATTACATTTAAGAAATTTTATTATTTATTTTAATTATTTATTGATTTTTTATTATTTCATTGAGCTTTTAATTGCCAGAGGTTTTATTTGACATTGATTTGCTAATCATTTCCTGTTTAAATTGATTTTTTTTTTCTTAAATATAAAATTGCAAGTCAATCTATTGATACTGAGATATTTAATATCATGACGTATTAAGATTATGTACATTTATTTTATTTTTTTTTATTGCGGATTCTCGTTGACCCTGTTTTTTTTTTTTTTTTTTTTTTTTTTTTTTTGAAATATAATACTTTATATATATTTTTTTTATTCATTCAACAACAAGTTGATTTTCAATCACCTCTTATTCTTATTATAGTTGAGTTTTTTTTTTTTTTTTTTTTCATAATAGAATTACAATTGTCTCGTTAAATAAATTTACAAAGAACGAGACATTCCGAGCAATAAAATAAGTCATGGTTAAGTACTGATTGCATTGTGTCCAGTGTTATTTTTTTATTTATTTTTTTTTTCGTTCACAACATTTTTATTCTTTTAATATTTATTATTTTCTTTTCTCATATTTATTATTTATATTTTTTTAACGCACATGAAAGCACAATTCTTTTTTTCTAATATCCATCATTATTGCTTACAGAATAAGGGTGACCAAAAAAAAAAAAAATTTATATATACATATACTTGACAAAAGTAAAAACTTTAAAGTGCAACTTTGAGGTGTTTTGTTGTAAAATATATTTAACAATGAAAGGTAAAAAAAATAATAATGTATTTTAGACTGAAATACATACAGGTGGGTTGAGTGATTTTATTTGTTAAAAGGGTGCCAAATGTTAAACATCATAACGAGACTTTCGAGAAATTAAAAACCATGAGGGTTCTCACTAACAGAAATAAATATATATAACGAGTTTGAGCTTTACAACTATATATTTTAAGAAAAATAAAAAAATATATAAAAAAAAAAAAATCAGCAAAAAAAAACAAGGGGTTGAAGAAAAGAATGAGATGATAAAGGGGAAAGTCCGATGGTCGGAAAGAAGGTATTTTATATGAAAGTGTAACCGTTAACCTCGTATTTGGTCGCGAAAACAAGGGATGCCTAACGAACTTAGGCGTCAACTCTTTGCGCTTATCCAAGCAAAAGGCCCGATAATTTTGAAAGAAAAATAATTTTCTAAGAGTCCCAACATTATTCTCATTTTACTCAACGAGACTTCTTGTTTCTCATTTTTTTTTACCACTTTAACATTTTATTTGACTTTATATATTATACCGATATTTTTTTTTTTATTTAATATTTTGTTTTTGTGCTTAATTTTTGTTATTTTTTATTATTATTATTATACTATGCTCATTTAAATATTTTTGTGAATAATATATTATTATTGGAAAAATATATATTACTATTCAACTTGTGTAATTTTTATTTTTGACATCTAATTTGGATTGGTAATTTGAGAAAAAAAAAAAACACCTGGCCCCACATCTGACAATATATTAATTTTTACATTCATACAATTGAATAATTTCACAGTCAAAAATTTAAATTTATTAAATTACATTTTAATAAAATGAATTAAATTTACAAAATGATGCAACAAATAAAATATAGTATTTATAATTATAATAGAATAAAAAATAAAAATATAAAGGACAAAATGAGCAAACGTGTTTTGAGCAAGGATAATTTTAAGCATCAAGAATTGTTGTTCAATCGTATGCGACTACTTTTTTTTTTTTTTTTTATTTAAAAAATTAAATTTCATCAATCAGCTCATTAAAATAAATGAGTTGAATTGAAATTTAAATTTTAAATTATTTTATATATATAAATAATAATTTTTTTTTTCTTCTTTAATGTTGCACAGTGATCTCAAATAACTTTTTAATGTACAAGACTAAGTTTTGGTAGTAAAGTTTTAGAAAAAAATTAAAATAAAAATAATATTTTATAAATCACACGCTCATCAGTAATGTTTGATTGTGGCATCTTTAATTTTCAATTAAATATCACTTCAAAACTGTCATCATCAACATCTCACTTTGTTCGAAGCACTGGTTTATTTTAAAATCACACAAACAAACACGTACACATTAATTGTCAATTTTTCATGTGTAATTATTAGTTTATTAACTGTTTTTTTTTGTTTTTTTTCCTTTTCATTAATTAACAAAATAAAGTATATTATGATTTAAAAAGAAAAAAAAAAAATAAACTAACAAAAATAAAACAATAATAATAATTATTCAGTCGCAGGGTTCACCCCAATGTGTCCATTCTTGATGAGGTTGTTGTTGTTGTTGTTGTTGTTGTTGCTGTTGCAAATGTGATGGATGTTGAAGTGGATGCCCAATGATGCCCATTTCCATCTGAGGATGATGATGATGAGGATGATGATGATGATGCTGCTGCTGCTGTTGTTGCAGTTGCTGATGATGATGATGATGATGATGATTATGATTATGATGAGGATGAGGATGATGATGAGGATTGTGATAATGTTGATGACCCGGTGGCGGCGGCGAATAGGGATCCCCTCCGACTCCCACATCAACAACGTCAATTTGATTTGATAAAGTACCACCAATACCTGGTAATGATGATGATGGTGATAATGATGATATTGACGTTGATGATTGAGCGACGGGTGACGTAACTGATTGCGTCATAGGTTGTGCCTTCTTCGGTCGACCGACCGGGTTACCTCCTCATTCACGACTTCTTCTTGGACGACCAACTTTATTTTTACGTGGACCACCACCATTACCAGCAACAGCAACTGCTGCACCTCCCGCAGATACATTTGATCCTTTTGACATTTTATTCCAGTCTACTTCACATATTGGACCATTTGCCAGCCACTGATATCTAAAACAATAATAAAATCAACATTTTTTTTTTTCTTATTTTCATTGTTTTTATATTTCATAAAGAGAAATAATATTATAACTATTTTTTTTTTTTTTTAATAAATATTTTTTACTTTTAAATTAAATAGTTTATCCAGTTGAAATTAGAACAAAAAAAAATAATAAAATTTTTACTTCATTTTTCTTTAGTTTATTTTATAATGATTATTATTTTTATTTTTATAATTAAATTTTATTTTTTTTATATATAATAATTTAGTTTTAACAAAGTACATATTTTAAAAAATAAAATATAATTTAAACTTTTTCATCATTATTCTTGTGTGTATTAAAAATAATAATTTTAATTTAAAAAAAAAAAATATATGGTATATAAATAAATAAATATCTTACTTGTCGCCTGTCGATAGTGTCGTACCACATTTGATACAATTAAAACACTTTAGATGAAAAACATAACCACCCGATCTTATAACATATTCATGTGCTGGTATTTGTTGACCACAAGCATGACATGCTCCAGTTGGACCATAATGTCTGCAAAATTAAATAAAAAACATAAAAATTATTAAAATAAAAAAAAAAACACAAAACTTTCATATAATTTAATAAATAGAGTGATTAAATGCCTCATTGAAAATTGAAACCATAATCAACAACATTTCATTATCAATATATATATCTATATTAAAAACTTTCTAAATGAAATATTTATTTAAATAAAAAATAAATAAATATAAATAATCACTTAAATAGCTTTATATAATTATCTACAATCTGTAATCATTAATATACATAAATATTTTTATATATTAATTTATTTTTATTTTATTTTATTATTATATTATTAAACATATATGTATGCAAAAAATCACAGTCACACCCCTGCTGTTACAGTATGGTGTTTTGATAGCCAAACTAACCGAGACAACCAGATATAATAAGGTGTTGTAAATGCACCTTTTAATTGGCAGTAAGACTGAAGATAAAGGGTACCGGTGAGAGTTGTATGCCGCTATCATGATTCTGGCTGAACGCAAGTTGACTTGACTCGTACCATTTCTGGATCAAGGTAGGTATATTCTCATGAGAGGGAATTTATATATATATTTAACATTGAATGTAAAAATGTAGAATAAAGTGGGGGTTAATTATTTATTTGCACGGCTTCGTGGAAAGGTACTGATTTGTATTTTTTTATTTTTTTTATTTTTTACTTTCTTTTTGGCTATAAGCAGTGGGTGATGAGTGAGGGAGCGCTTAATGAGCAAAATCGATCATTATCAACCTTCTTTATAAGCTCATAAAAAAAAATAACGTAATGAGAAAAAAATAATGTCAAGTAAAATATTTGAAATACTTGATGTGGTTTTTTAAAAAATATTTAATTACTCATTTTTATTCTGTGATTTTTTTAAATTAATTATTTCAAATATTTGTTTTTTGTTTTTTTTTTTTTTTAACAATTTTTAAAGAGTTAAATAACGCATAAAAAATTTAAATTGGCATAAAGAGATTTTTTTTTTTTTTTTACAATAGTATAGATTAAACATTGAAAATTGAGAGAATATTTGTATATTTGTGCGTTAATAGGAGAATTGATATTTGCTGAAGTAAACAAGCATCATATTGAACTCAAAGGATTGTAAAGTAAATCTGAATGTTTAAAAAGCAATTTAGTACTTGAAATATTTAACAGATAAAAAAAATAGTAATAATAATAATAATAATAACAAATAAAATAAAAAATAACAAAATAACTTGATAAATTATTTATAAAAATAAATAATTGTTTAAAATTATATTGTAAAACATGTGGCTATTAACTGTGTAATATGTTTTATATACGTTTTATCGTATTCATGAATAAATGACTAAACGTTTTATATAATATATTATGTGGATGCGTAATATTCAAACAAATGAAAAGGACAAATGAGAAAAGTAAATTAAAGGTATGCATGCTATATAAATATAAATATAAATATATGTATGTATATTTGTGTTGAAGAGAGAAATAAAAGAGATGAAAAATTGTTGGGGTGAGGCTCAATTGGATTCGCGGTTCCTCGTTATTAATTTAATCACTGTCTGACAGTTCTATAATTAAATTGCTAATTTATCCGTCGAGATCCGCGTGCTACCTGCGTGGTAAAACCGGACGCAATCATTGTTCTCTTTCTCGCTCCGTTAATAACATTTTTTTTTTTTTTTTTTTTTTTTTTTAATTTTTTTTTTATTTATTATATATATATATATCTTTTATCATAATTTTTTTTTTTTCAAACACAATGTTATATATTTTATATAAAATAATGTTAAAAAAATTTTATAATTTATTTTTATCTCAATGATATTTATATACAATTAATGAAACGTTAATAGAGCATGTTGTTATTTTATATTAGGTGTCGAAAGATTATCATTAGCACATAAATATAAAACCTGACATATAATAATGTCTGTTTATAAATAAAAATAATTTTTAATATACATTTAAAATTGTTTTTTTTTTTTTTTTATTATTAATACATGAAAATGTAAGCAAGCTGTTCACTCAGTTTTTAATGAAAAAATTTATTTTGATTAATTAATTAATTATTATTATTATTATTGTTCTCATTATCATAATAATTTATTTTTAATTTATTTATATTTTGTTTTTTATTTTATTTTCAATTTGTGTTTTTCCATATCTCTTGGCAGTTTGTCAATTAATTTAATGACTATATTTAATCAGTGCATAGAATTAATAGTTATACAACAACAACAACAATAATAATAATAGTATTAATAATAATTAAAAAAAAAAAAAAAAAGTTATAATGTCAAGTGAAGAGATCAATTACAGAAAAACTTCACATATATATACTCAGGAATTTCTCTCTCATTTTTTTTTTTAATTTCTCATTTATTTTTATGTTTCGAAAGATCACTCAATTAATCAAATATAAAATGTAATCACAAGTTTAACGATCAACACGCATATAAATTTATAAAATGACATAAAGTTTTTGTAAATCATATAAAATTCATAATAATATTTCAAAATTTAATAAACAATATAGAAAATTGATACAGTTTATATTTATTTTACAAGAATTATTTTGCAAAAAGATGAAGAAATTACTAAATAAGTAACATTTTTTCTATATCAATTCAAGCAAAACAATTAATAATTACAAATAATTTGAAATAAAAAAAAAAATCAATAATATTAATTATTTAATTTTAATTGATATAATATTCACAAATATATTTTATTTTATAAAATTTAATTGGATAAAAAAATAATAAAATATAAATATAAATATATGTATTGGACCATGTGAAGGATGCCAAAAAATAATTACGCTAATTAAAGTTGCCCAATTTGTGCTTGAGACAATTAAAGTGGTGACGACAAATATATACATATAAAATGTTAAAAAGAGATAAAACTATATGTTAAAATGTTAAAAGACATATATACAGTGTGTTAGTAATAGAGGGTGAGGAAAATGTGAGGTTTATTCAAAGAGAGGGATGAAGAACATAGCAAAGTAACTCATTAGCAGACCAGGCCATGTATTCCTACGGCTGTGTACAATCTTGTGTGAATGAAAGCATGTATTTCATTATTATGTATAAATTTGTATACATACACACACACACACATGAATCTTGATAATACATATATATACAATATCAAACTACAAACTTTGTATCTCATATCAGAATATTAGCTTGTTCAATTTCTTTACCTAAAAATATATATATATATATCAATTTCATAAACTTTTAATTTATTATTTATTTTAAAAAAAAACTTTATACATCATCATCAATTTATCACGATACTTTGTTGTTTATACTGAATATAGAAAATAAAAAAAAAAAAAATGAAAAAAAGTTGGTGAGGTAAATTGAGTGGGTGGTTAAAAAGGGGGTTAAAGAAACAGTATTTTTATTAATTTTATTTTCTTTAACATAACCAAAAAGTTAAATTGAAGTTGAACGGTCTTGTAATGAGGTGCTGCGTTGTGGAAAATGAGTTTTGACTTAACGACAAATTGCCCTCGACCTGTTTTTATTATTATTTTTTTTTTATTTTTTAATATTTTTTGAAAAATATATATGTATATATGTATTAATAGTTTAAAAAAAAAAAAAAGATCAAGTTATCTTATGATGTAACGTCTTGGGAGGTCTCTGATCCTTTTTAATAAGTTTTATATATTTTTTTTTTTTTTTAAATTTTTTATTTTATTAATTCAGCTTTTTTTTTTTTTTTTTTTTTTTTTTTTTTATTATTTTTAATATATAGTTTCTACGAATATAGGGAGTAACATACACGAGACTTAATAAAGCTGATCGATCTAAAGAGGCACCGGTATTTTCAATAACCATTTAATTCAGTCAATCAAAATTCCTATTAGTTGGCTAGTGCAATTTTACCGGATATACGTATACCCAGGACACATCACAGTGCAGCTTTCAGCCCTAAAATTAAAAGTTTGCTTGAGTATTGGTTTACAATATAAATACAAGTCGGTGTGTGTG
>WSYQ01000268.1:0-22880 GCA_011426435.1 Lysiphlebus fabarum | reverse complement strand
GAATATATAATGTTATGTTTTACATATTAATATTAACATGGATAACTTATTATTATAATCAAAATTTAATAATTTTAACAATAGTAAATCATTATTTAATATTATTATGTTTTTTTATAATAAATATTGGATTTTTTGAAACATATTGGACAACTACTGATGTTATACCATTTGAAAATAATGCTGAGACAATGAATTGGAATCAAAAACGTTTTTTTTATTATAAAATTTATGCATTTGGAAGTTCATTTATTATTGTTTTTGTATCATTATTAATGACATATATATTTAATTATGATTTATTCAAATCAAAATATGGAATTGATAATTGCTGGTTTATGAGTAAGTTTATATTTTAAAATTTTATTTATTATGGATTTGAATTTAATTGTATTTTTTTTTTTTGTTTTTTAACAGATACAAATGCTAAATATTATTATTTATTTTATCCAATTTGGTTTACAATGATAATTAATATTTATTCATTTATTAGGACTGCTATAAAATGTTTAACATTTACAAATAATGAAGAACAAAATAATTTAATTAATCATAATAATTGGCTTAAAATATTTATAATATTAACTTTTTTTATTGTTGTTAATGTTTTGATTCAATTTAATCAATCAGCATTTTGTTAAATTAATTTTAATATCAAAATAATAATCAATCTTATATTATTTAAATTTATATATATTCTATTGTTAATTTTGTAATTTTGTTGTTGAATTTTTATGATAAATTCAAACAATCGTAACGAAATTAATAATTTTTTTTTGTTCAACATTAATAATTAAATTTGTTTACAAATAATAACAAAATAACGTCAATGAAAATTTATAATTAATATTAATTTAAATAATTGTAACAATATAAATTCATCAATAATAAAATAACAAATATACGACAAATATCTTGAATTAATTCAATGTCAATTAAATATTCTATGAATTAATTTTGTTTAATGTTTTAATATTTATAATATCTTTTTTAATGATCAACTTGACCTGATGATGATATATTTATATTTTTATATCAAAAAAAACAAAATAATAAATAATAATCAAAAACAATTAGTATAATACCAAAATATAAAAAAAAAAAAAAACAATAAGCTTTTCAATTAATTACAAATGAAAATGAATTAATTAAATTTTATTGTTTACAACAAAATGGTATATCAATTATTCTTCATTATGATGATCATTATCATTAAAGAAATTATTATCAGAATGAGAGTAATAATCAACTTCTTGTATGTTCAACCAATTTGGTATTTGTTGTGAAGCTATGTGATAAGTTGTAAGAGTAGATGAGCTTAATATAATTTTTAATACAACATCACTTTTACGATAATTTGCAATTGTTATAATATTATTTATAATTTGACCTGTTATATCTGTATGAATAACTACCAATCTTTCTAATTCAGGTGCATTTTTTAATAATGACATTATATTATTGTTGTTAATATTAACACAACAAATACATTCTAAAACTTTTAATTTTTTCATTTTTCCAAATGATGAACCATCCAATGTATTTCTTATTGTATTTATCATTAAATATTGTAAATTTTTTAAGTTTGAAATTTCATCAAGACTTTTTGTAGTTAATTTAATATGACAATCATTTATATTTAAAAAATTTAATTTTGGACAATTAATTGAAATGTTTGTAAACATTGAATCATCAATAAATCCTTTTGATCTATGAAGATCAAGTTTTTCAAGATTTTTTAATTGAGATAAAAAATTTGTTGGAATATTAGATAAATGACAAAATGATAGATCAAGATTAACTAAATTTTCTTTATGAATTAAAGATGCTATTACTGATACTCTTAATTCAAGACCAATAAGTGAAAGTGATGTAATGTCACAGAGTTTATCAAATGCCTAAAAAAAAAAAAAAATTTAATTATAATTTTTTAATTATTAAATTAATTAATATACTTACATGTGTGTCATTTGAACGTCGATTTTTGAAACTATCAGGCTGTGTTGGATCTTTAAACATATAAATATTCTTAATTGTTTTTGGAAGTGTTGTTATACATTTAAGTTGTACATTTTTACTTTCTAAATTAAATGTATCAAGTTGTTTCATTTTTGTAAATCCACGATGAAAATCTTTGTCATTACATTCATCAAATTTAAGTTTTAATGTTTTTAAATTAAAACAATTATTACGAATTGGAATCATAAATGATGATGATATTGATGATACATCTAAACTAGTCAAATAACGTCCACATTTTTCCATGACAATTTTAAAATAATCATCAATTGTTTTGTTGTTTAAATGAATTTTAGTTTCATGCTCTGGTGACCATGAAAATGTTTTAATGTCACTCCAACATGTATTATTGATATCCTTCCAACGAGAACATACTGAAAATAAATTATATCATTTAATTATTTAATTAGTTAAAAATTAATGCATAAACATTTTATTAAATGATAAATACCTTCATCAAGAATAAGTCTTTCATCAACAGTAAAATATGAAAATATTTTTTTAATACAATCTTCATTGAGTTTATGAATCAATGTATTATCATTTAAATAATCATTTAACTTTCTTTTTTTACGTTTATTTGATAAATTAAATGTTACTTTTAATATTTTATCATTAAGAATAATTTTATTTTCATTTGCTGCATCAATTGCTCTATATTCAAAATAAATAATAATTATTATTAATAAATTAGTAAATTTAATCAAAAAATTAATGTGATATTTATAGACTTGATGTTACCTTATTGCATCTTCAATCTGATCAAACTCAACAGTAGCACAAACTCCTGAAGCTTTTTTTTCTAAAAATTTACATTCAACAAGGCCATAGCTTGAGAAGATTCTTTGAAGATATGATCTTGAAACCTGCAATCAATAATCAACATCATTATCATTATGAAAAAGAATTTTAGCAACATGTTAACATATGTTATTATTTTACTTACTCGTCCAACAATATTTTCAACAAGCAATGATTCATTGACACTGTCATACTCAACTTTTCTTTTAGCAGAAGCTTGATCAATTTCCATGATTTAAATTATTTAATAACAATATAATTGATTCTAGTAGGTGATGATTAATACAATGTCTAGATAATATTAACACAATTAGTACTCAACTGCCAATACAAGCCAACCAGTCATTTGTGTTTTTTATTTTTCCAACGGTTATATCAAAGTTTTTAAGTAAATATTAATTTATATTAATTTTATAATTTATATAAAAATATAAAATTTATATAAACAAAATTAATTTACAATTAATGATATTGTTTTTTTAAAACTTACAGAGATGCCAAGAAAGTAAAAAAATATGTAAAAACAATTTTTCCTCTCCCCTTTTTTTTTAATTCTAGATTTTATTCACTTTTTCCAAGAATTTCTTTTGATTTTTAATATTTTAATATATTTGATTTTTTTGAGTACACTGAAGTACACTTTTGTCTGTTAATATTGACCAATCACATCATCAATTATTATTATTATTTTATTTCTCATGGAGCACCAACAGCATTGCAAATTTTTTTGCAATTACAAAATGGCGTAGGGTAAGGTTAGTCAACCGGAGAAAAAAAAAAAAAAAAAAATATTATTATTATTCGATCATCACCAGGAGCGTAATATTTATGTATTAAAAAACAACAATAACAACAGTAAAATAAAAATAAAAAATAGACATTTGGTAAAATATTCCAACTTTTATTATCATATTAATATTAATCACTTGATAAAATTTATATCCACCATTTTTATTTTTTATTTATATAAAAAAATAAAATAATAATTATCAAGTGTCATATAAAATTAAATAATAAAATCAATATACTTTTATTATAAATGTTTTATAAATTAATATTAATAAATATATATTTATTTATAATAAAATTTACAATAATGTCATGTGATAATAATATTAATATTACAGAAAACACTGAAATGTATGAGAGTTTATTCAAGAGTCCTTTAAAACGTATATTCGTTTATGGAACACTTAAACGTGGTGAACCAAATTATGGTATATTAATTAATAAAAATAATGGACATGCTAAATTCAAAGGTATTGGAAAAACAATAATCAAGTATCCTCTTATTATTGCAACAAAATATAACATTCCTTTTTTGCTTAAAAAACCAGATACAGGACACGTAGGTATTTATTTTTAATAAATCATATTGTATAGTTTTATTTATTTATAAATTAATTATCATATTTATTTTATTAGCAAATACTTGGTGAAGTTTATGATGTTGACTCCAAGATGTTGGATAAATTAGATGAACTTGAAGAACATCCAAATTTTTATTTAAGAACAGAAGAAAATATTATGATGACTAAAAATGAATCTGATATTAATTTTGAACAGGTATTTTTAAAATTAATTTGTTAAATTAATATTGATAATAATAATGTCAATAAATAATCGAATAATTATAATTAATGATTTATATGATTGTTAATTTAGGTAGGATGTGTAACAAAAGCATGGATTTATTTTTTACCAAAATTTAAACCTGAACTTTTAAATTTACCATATTTAAAATCATACAGTAATAATGGTGATCATGGATTAAAATATGCTGAAAGGTATGCTCGAGATAAATTTTATAATCATCGTAATGATGTACAAGAATTCATTAATAATAAAAAGTACGATATTTTAAAATATAATATTTTAATTAAAATATAAATGATAAATTTGTAATTTTTTAATTTTAAATTTTCAGTGATAAAGAGTCTTCCCGTCCAGAGGATGTAATGTAATTAATTTTTAAAATCAAGAATTTCATGTAAATATTATTGTGAAATTTATATCTTAAAAAGAATAACCAAATAATTATTTAAATAAATAAAATTTATCAATTGAAATTTAAAAAAAGGAATATTACTATTTTTTTTTTATTTATTTTTTAAACACAATATTATTATTTTTTTATTATAATTGTTTTTTTTTTTTTTAATTATGCTTGCACCAAAATAAATTAAAATTTTTTAACTAATTCAATCATATCATGTATTTTTTTTTTTTATCATTTTAAATATTGAAACAATTTTATAATTTTTTATTTCATTTGATAAAAAAAAACGAAGACAACATTAACATATTATTTTTCAAAAAAAAACTATTCAAATTTTTTTACGTAAAAAATACACAAATAATAAAATAAAAATGCAGAGTACATTTTTAAATATAATAATTATTTTTTTAAATACTACATATATATAAATAAAAAAAAAAACATTAAAAAAGTATCCAAGTGTCCTATGAATTTTTAAAAAACTATCTTGTATTAAAAAAAGAAAAAAAGATTGAATTCTAAAAACTTCGAGTAATCTTGAGTAATTAGAGAAAAAAATAATTATTCTCAGTAAAAAAAATATATAAGTATGTACTACAAATGATATAGTTAAAATAAAAAAAATTTAACAAAAAACAAAAAAGAGACATTCATTCAATCGCTCTTCTAATTAATTAGCATACAATATTATTTTTCATGATTTTATGTGATGATGAATAATTTTTTTTATAGTTTATAAATATCGCAGATAATTATGATTTACTTTTCATGATAATTATTAAATAATGCATCATCTTGGTCTTTTTTTTTTTCTTTGATAAATTTCACTCTTAAACACCTGTAGTAAATTAATAATCAACTAGAGCTGTCTCGAAGCCCAGCCTCACAGAGACACTTGAATTTTATTTCAATTTGTTTTATTTTTTTATTCTTTCATTCCCTACAAATACATAATTTACCTAGTTTTTTTTTTTTTTTTTTTTTTTTTATTATTTAGTTTTATTGTTGTGCATACAGATTGACAACCATGACTCGGAAATGTTTATTTTTTATTTTTTAAATGTCATATTTTGTTGATTTTTTTTTCATTGAAAATTATTATTAATTAATCATCGAGTCAATTTTCATAATAATCACCTAATATATATTAAAAAAAAAAAAAATAAAAATCGCTTTTAGCACATTGCATTATAACTTAATAGTTTTATTTAATTTATTTTTTTTTATTTAAAATCTTTTTTTTTTATCAATTACGTTAATGGTTAATTTAGTTTTTTTTTTTTTTTTTCTTTTTGTATGAACAAGATAATTGTTAATAAACAATTATTCTAATTCGTCGAAAACAAAAAATATATATATATAATTATTATGCCTATTTGATTGATGATTGGGCTACGAAATGGTGCGAAGCAATGATGTTGTAATGATAAATTTTTTGTCATTTAATTTATGATAATTTCAGCTTTGATCTTGCGATAATGCACCAAATTTATTGTCAAGTGATAATTTTGGGGCTTGTGATTCTGAATCTTGTAGACTGTATGCTTTACTAGAGCCTCGATTACGTACTTCTTCAAATGTTCCTTCATCACGTTTTCTAGAAAAAAATTATTAAAAATAATAATATTATTAAAAAGAATAATAATAATTGTTAATAAATCCAATTATTAAATTTACCTTCTGCCCCATGTATTAACTGGTTCAATACTTGGTTGCTTGGCACTTAATGTTGGAAAATATTCTTCACTACGTATATCTGGTAATGCATTTCTTCCTTTTGATTTATTAGCTGACATTGCTGATTGATTTCTTAAACCTGG
Source organism: Lysiphlebus fabarum (assembly GCA_011426435.1). Classification (NCBI taxonomy): domain Eukaryota; kingdom Metazoa; phylum Arthropoda; class Insecta; order Hymenoptera; family Braconidae; genus Lysiphlebus; species Lysiphlebus fabarum. The sequence goes on along the minus strand of WSYQ01000268.1, from coordinate 16,241 downwards.
TGCTTTATATACAGTTGTTTTTGTAACATTTGTTGGTGGTACAACTGGTGCATTTGTTTCATTTGTTTCTTTTTGATCATCATTTTTTTTCCATGGACCAGTTGCTGATGAACCAGCTTCACCAATTTCATTTTCATCACTTTCATTACCAGTGCCTTTATCATTATCATTAGTACTACCGTCAGCATTAACATCAATTTTCATTTGACCAATTTTTAAACCAGTATGATCAGTTTTTCCTTTTTCTTCAAATTCTCGCCATTCATCTTCTTCCTAAAATTTATTTTATTAATTTAGTATTTTTTTTTTCTTATACAAGTTAACATCTGGAATATTAAATAAAATAAAAGCAAGTGATTGCAAATAATTAAAAAAATATATAAAATTAATATTATGATTGTGTGTTAAAACAAAATAGAAAGCAATTGATACTGTTAATTATGTAACCAGCTGTTTCAACAGTTTGTTGAAAAAACAAAAAAATAAAACATTGATATTATTATCAATTTGACATATGGAAAATTAAATATCTATCAGGACAATCATTATAATAATTTTGATCATTGAAAAATAAAATAAAAAATAAATTAAAAATAATTGTGACGTTTTTACAGTAAGAATTTATCGAATATGGCAGCGTCCGTTCGACATAGCCTAAAATCACACCTTGTGTGTGTTTGTCTCAATAACCGAAAAAATAAAATCATCTGATAAATAAATCACTAATAAAATGTCAAAATATAATATAAAAATATATATTAATATATAAATATTCATGAATATCTATAATAAAATTACCTCAATTTGTGGATTTTCACTTCCTTCATCTTCTGGATTATTGGTTGATTTTTCTTTTAATTTTGGTTTTTCAATAACCAGCTTTCCCGTCTCTACTAATTTCTTGGCAACTTCCTCGGTGGTTGTAAACTTTTTACCTTTTGGCTTTTTTTTATCTTTTTTAGCAAAAAAATCATCTAAATCAGCCATATTTATTGTTTATCTTATTGAATTATCAATTTTAATAATTTAATTTGATAATATATTTATAACGTTTATTTATTGTATTAATTACTGTTAATGGCTAAAATAAGAATTTATAAAAACTTAATAAATCTATCTCCGTTTGTGAGAGACACACACGAGACAGTGCCGATGATGGCCGCGCCTGAGATCCAACCACATGGCTTTTTTTAACCGGAAGTTGTTCCAAAATATCTCATAATAAACATCAAAAATCTTAAATTATTTATCAGGAATTATATTCAATTATTCATTTATTATTTTTTATAAATTTAGTATTATTAATTATTGAAAATACCATTGTTTAAAATTAGTTAAGACAGATATAGACATCAAGTTTCGTATCTAAATTATTTACATAGTTCATGATTGATATTTGATTGATTAAGTATTTTACGTAGATGATGTAGAAAACAGAGTATATAATGTAATAAACACCTAGGGATTTTATGTTTGTCAAGTTTTTTGTACTTAAAAATTATAAAATAATACAAAATAATACTTTTTTCGCTTTTTTCGTTATAATTAAATAATCTATTAATTATTGGTAGACTTTTATTATTAATTTTTTATGATCTAATGATTTTAACAATTATACTGAAATGTATATAAGTTTTTTAAAATATCTCCTTGTTCATTTTATGTTTCATATATATATATAAATTAATAAATTTTATCAAATACCTCTTTGCTGACTTCGTGATCCTGGCACGCACTGAAAATTGAACATCTTCAAAAACCTCTTAATTTATTCTAGACTTGAATTTAAAATTTTTTTACAAAAAATTGAATTTTCATATACCTTCTACCATATTATAGATTCCTAATGCAAGATCGGAATTGAAAATCAAAATTCCAAATACCTTTTCGGTTATTATATTGTCCTAATACAAATTCACAGATTAAAAAAAAAAATTTCAAATACCTCTTTAGTCGTTATATTTGCCTAATCCGAATATTGAATTTTTTTTAATATTTAAAAATATTTCACTATCGATATCTCTAAAATTATAATAAAAAAAAATTGAATAGAGCATCGAAAACCTCTTTTCAAGTTATGTTCGCCTAGTATTTTTGCCATTTTTTTAATAAATTTTAAAATAAGTTAATATCAATAAATCGAAAAATATCGGTAATAGAGAAAAACGGGGAACGGCATTGAATACCTCTTTTCAAGTCATGTTCGCCTAGTATTTTTCCCAATTTTTTCAATAAGTTTTAAAATAAGTTAATATCGATAAATCGAAAAATATCGGTAATTCAGAAAAACGGGGAACGGCATTGGATACCTCTTTTTAAGTCATGTTCGCCTAGTATTTTTCTCATTTTTTTCAATAAATTTTAAAATAAGTTAATATCGATAAATCGAAAAATATCGGTAATGCAGAAAAACGGGGAACGGCATCGAATACCTCTTCTCATTTCTTATAATCCTGATATAACTCAAAATTTTTTTGTAAAAATTTTTTATGATTTGATCTAGATTTTAAAAAAACCGAATACCTCTTTGGTTATTATATTTGCCTAATACTTATTTAAAATTTAAAAAAAAAAAATTTTTTTGTATACCTCTTCAGTTGTTATACTTCCTTGATAAAAATTCAACATTTTTTCGAAAAAAAAAAATTCGAATACCTCTTCAGTTGTTATACTTGCTTAATAAAAATTCAAAATTTTTTCGAATAAAAAAAAAAAATTCGAATACCTCCTTGGTTACTATATTCGCCTAATACAAATTCAAAATTTTTTTCAAAAAAAAAAATTTTCGAATACCTCTTCGCTTATGATATATTCCTGTTATATTTTCGATGAAAAATTTTTATCTTTCATCAGGAATATAAAATATGCAAAGAGGTATTCGAAAATTTTTTTTTTGAATAATTTCGATTTTTATTAGGAACATATAATGAGCAAAGAGGCATTTACCGAAAAATTAATGTAAAATTCAGTCATATTCATTTGGAATATTTTCAAGCCTATATGACACATGTGGTGTGTTTTACCAGTGAATTGAAGCCAACTTGAATAACTTCATAAGTAAGAAGCACCTAGAGGTACATTTAAAGCCAATGGTATTAAATTATGTCATTTCTGAAGAAATTATAGTACGGACAGGAAGCATATAAATAGCTTTGGGGTACTTCTATAAAATTCAAAATAAAAATAAATACTTTATTCACGTCAGTATGCAAAACTTGGCGTTGCTTCCTGTTTGTCATTTCCGGTTACTTTTTAGTTACAATATTTTTTTCTATTTTAACTATAACAAAGTAATTATATATTAAATAATTAATAATTATCTATATACTTAATAAAAATCAATTTCAATTTATAATTATCAAACTCAAGGCCATAAAGAAATGTATGTGCTCAAATAATTTTTTATTAAATTAATTAATGATAAGTATTGATGTTCAATGTCAAGTCTTTATTTCATATACAATTCCATCAAAATTATAATAAATAAATAAAAATAATAATAATATTAAATGAGGAGGAAAAAGGCGGGTGACTTCGTCTTGCGTCGTTTAATTTTGGAAGTCCATGGCACTGATGGCACCCGGGAATAGATACCGTCCCCTCATCACTATGTTAAACATCAAAATTTCACCGATTTAATCTGATTCTCATCCCCTTACTCTCACTCACATCAACAACTCAATAAATTTCATTTTTTTATTTTTTTAACATATATTCTCAACTATAAATCTTCGAAACAATGAGGCCAAAAATATATATATAAATAAATAAATATATACACAATATTTTCCATTTTTTTAAAATATAAATATATTTATATACCTATATTAATTTACAAAATAAAAATAATAAGCCACATTTAATATTTTAATCATCCGAATATTTAATTAAGCCGATTTGTTTTTTGTAAAAATAAAAAACTTAATATCTTTCATGTTTAATTTTTATGTGTTAATACCTGGAAATAATGCACTTTAACTTAAATTTACTCTTATAATTGTGATATGCTTGTCTAAAGATCATTAAAAGGCCACTAGTATATACATGTTGATCATATACATATATATTCAACTGAATATTGTGCTTTAAATAGAAAATAAAATAAACAAGACATCAAAAGATTTCATAATTTATTATTAAACAATTATTAGCATATGCTTTTTTTTTTTTATTTATATATTTTTATATCAAATTAAAATTGAATATTAAATATATTTTTTTTAAAATATATGAGACACATTTGTGATTCAAAACCTAAATCGGAATAATATTTATTTGAGATAGATACAAGTAATGCTGGATAAATGCCAAAATAATAAATATTTTTTTTTTTTTTTTTAAATTTTTTATAAAATTGAATTAAAAAAAATAACATATTTTTATAGTTACTGGAAAAAAAAATAATTTAAAAATATAAAAAACAATAATTATTACATTAATAAAATTAACAAAAATTTTAGAGCTTTTTTAAATAACTATATATTTAAATTTATATTTAAAATAATTTTCAAGTATATAAAATAAAAAAAAATATATATATATCTTGATTTATCTGTAAGAATACACAGGGAAGAATTGTGGTATTTTTATTTTCATCCGGAAACGGAAAAGTAGTTAGGGAGTGCCTATTAATATGATATTTCAATGAATCGAAATAAATCGGCGGGGGTTAAAGCAACTCTAAAACCACATTTAAATAAAAAAAGAAAGTACCAAAAAAATAAAAAATAAAAAAAAAATAAAAAATATTATATATATTCTGACTATGTATAAATAAAAATAACAAAAAAAATAATAAGAAAAACATAAATATATATAAAAAAAAAAAAAAAAAAAAAAGTACGCATGCGTGGTAGATGAAAGCTCTTGTTCATCTTTGAAAATAAAGCTTGACTACGCCTTAGTGAATGAAAATTTGATCCACAGTCAGTTACCAGACAGAAGCACTTCAACTTCAATCATTTTTTTTATTCATCAATTTTATTATCACCTATTTTCATCATGGATAATTATAATTCAAAAAAATTATAGTGTGAGCTTTATTTTATATAATATTATTTAAAAAAATAAATATAACAAACTAATTTTTATTATATTTTAAAGAAATAATTAATTAACCCTTAACTAATTTAAATTATTATAATTAATATATAAAAATTATTTTAAAATCAAATAAGTATTAATATCATTTGTTGAAATTATATTTAAAAAATTTTTTAGTGTATATTAATAATAATAATTTTCAAAAATAATATTAGATAAATAAATATAAATAAATATAATTTTGAAATAGACAAAACAAAAATTTTCTTTAGAGGTGTCTAAATGTGAAAGTGGCGCCATATAATTAATATAATATTGTGACAGTCACAGTTCCACATAATTACTCTTTTCAAGTCAAAAAAAGACCACCGTGACTTTTGCCAATGTATACAACTCATATTTATCTATTTTTTTTTTTTTTTTATTATTATTTTTAATTTTTACATAAATATAAAATTTGAAATGTAATTTTGTTGAGAGACATGAAAATTTTAAATGTCACAAAAGTCATATTATATGAAGAAAATCTTTCAACAACACTGTTGGTATATATTGTTTGATGATGCGTTTGAATTTTTTTTTTTATAAAAAAAATAATGATATTCATTTGTCTATTGGAGTCTTTAACTTGAGCCAATTAAAACAAACATTTATCAAGAATAAAAACAAAAATTTATATACATCTTGTGCATATTGTATAAACAATCATTTAAATTCAAACATAGTAAACTAACTGCCACATTGTGTATTTTATATTTTTTTTTATTTTTAAATATAAATGATAAATCAAATAATTAAATTAAACAATATTAAATTTAATTTTTTAAATATTCGAAATCAATTGAGAATTTGAAATTCATTTTATGATCAATCGAAATTTATTTTAGAATCAATCAAAATTCAGTTTAAAGTCAATCGAAATAAATATATTAAAATTGATTAAATATTTATTTATTTAAAATTTGATTAACAATTAAAAAAAATTTTAATAAAATTATTGTTGAAGTGATAATGAGAATCTTTCACTCTGAGAATAATTGTAATTGGCACTGACTTCCCAAAATTTACATATGAAAGATGATGATGATGATGATGATGATGATGATGATTATATAAGGTAAGATCTAATAATAGAAAAAATATACTTGCTGGATCTTAGCCATATTAATATACGCTCGTGTGCTTATCATTTACATAAAAAAACATTTTCAATTGTTCATAATTAATATCCTTCTTATATAGATTAAATAATTTATCTAACAAATATCAAGGTAATCATTTATATTTATTAATCCTACATACAATTTAAAATAATATTAAATATATATATTTTTTTATAAAAATTATAAAAGCATATAATTCAATAAATAAAAGTAGAAAAAAAATTAAAACATTTTCTATTTTTGTAAATATAAAACTGGATTATATATTGACTTTGCTATAAAATTCGCATCGGAAGTTCTAAACTTTTACCAAATTTCATAAACATGCTTTATAATTCCACCGAGTTGGTAAGTTAAAAATAAATAATTGTATAAATAAATTAAAACGTTTGATTTTAAATTTAAAATAAATTTTTTTTTTTTTTTTTTTTAACAAGAAAAATAATAAATCAGAAATTATGTTTTTTATTATTTTTTTTTTTTAAAATAAATATATACTATATATGTGTGTATAATTAATGTGTTGAATGTTAAATAAAATAATATAAATAAATTTAAATGATTAATTAGTTTTACAGAATTGTCGATTAATTGGATTTATGGTGTACAGAAAATACATGATGTACAATAAATGTGAACAACTCGGGTGGTCGCTAAATTTGTGACTTTGCTTTATTTTATTTGTCAAATTTATATATCTTCTCTTTGACATAAGTAATATACTAATGTATAGATTTAACATGATTTAATTTGTAAGATATTTGTCAAATGTAAATTTAATTAAAATTTTAATTAAGAATTGTTTGAGGACATGTCTTTTTCCGCTTTGTTGACGCTGTTATTTGAGTACGCCAGCAAAGAGGAACAGGCCGATCCTCTGCAATGTCATCCAGCTATCAAAAAAAAAAAAAAAAAAAAATAGCAAATAAGATATAAAAAATATATAAAAAATAAATTTATTAAATTAAAATAGAGTTAAAAAAAAGAATAAAATTCTTGAAATAAATATATTTTTGATAAAATTTGAAGCAATAAAATATGCAAAAAAAACTAAAAATGAAATATTCTATGTTAAAATTTATATAAAAATAAATATAGTTTATATAAAAAAAAATGTAACATATATTAAAATTAATGTTAAAATAAAATAAAAATACAATATGATACTGTTGAAAGAAGGTACATGGAATTTATATATGAACATTTGAACCTATCGTCAGAAAAGCCATGTCAAGATATTTCCGTCACCGCATCATGTATATTTTTTAACCCTCGCAAACAGACTTCAACAAAAATTTTTCATATATATAAATGTTGAAGTAAGTATATATCACGTACACAAAAAAAAAATATATATATAAATTTTTTAATTTAATTAATAAATTATAATAAATATATATAAACTTGTGATGCTTATTAATTTAATAAATTAAATTACTATTATTTAATTTAAATAAAAAATATAATACTAAAATAAATTTTAATAAATCAAAATAAATTCATGAACCATTTAATAATAATAATTAAATACAACATTAAAATAAATCATCAAAATTTTAAGAGTTCAACTTGTGTAACATATACAAATAATTTCATATGAACATCAAGAAGTTTTATGTTTTATTACTATCACAATACAAATAAAAATATATATAATATTGTTGAAGTGAATTATTTTTATCATATTATGAAATAATTATTTTTTTAATTATTATTATTGTTATTATGACATAATTATTATGTAAATTATTTAATTATTAATTATTTTTTGTAATGAATAAATAAATAAATAAAATTACTTTTACTATTTAAGTGTTTTTTTATTAATTCAAAAATACTTTGGTATATATGTATACATTTATATAAATTTTTGACTTTGTTTTTTTATTTATTAAAAATTTCGATAACGAAATCCAAACAGAATAATTTTACCAAGATTGTTTCAAAGAAAGATTAAAGATTTGCATAGATATGTAAAAACTTTGTGGGTGGTTTGTTGAATATCTATATATATTTCAACCAAATGTAAAATGAAGTATGAAGTTGATGTGAGCATGTTATTATCAAGATAATATAGTAAATCTTATAATTATTAACTCAAATATTTTTTCATAGATAGAATTTTAATTGGATAAAAATAATACTTATCATTTTTTTAAATAAGAGTATATAATATTTTTATTTATTTATTTTTTTAAAAGCTTAACATGTTTATTGAAGTACACTTTATGTACAAAGTTATAAATCTCAAGTAATTGTCGTTAAAAAAATATTAATTGGTGGAGACAGTAAAGTACTATCCTTGCCAAAAAACACTCAAAAATTTGAATTGTAAACTTCACTTTTTATTAAAAAAAAAAAAAAAAAAATTTAAAACAACATATGATGTGTTGTAAAACTGTGAATAAAATATGCATGTTTAAATTTATGTTGTTTTTATCTTTTTATTTTTTTATGTTTATTAGTGAAGGTGCGTACATTTTTACTATCTAAAATAAGAAGAATGAAATTCCATGTATCTAAAATTAATATACACGGATGTGTGTACTTAGTAATTTATTAAAAAATAAAATTTGAATTTCATTTTTTTTTAATTTTATTTAAATAATTATTTGTGACAAGTAAATACGGATTCTACTTTATCTCTGTAGATAATGAAACTACAGAGGGAAGCACTGCTATATTTCTGATTCAATTCTAAGAGAGAGAAAAAGAGAGAGACTGAAGAGAGAAAAATAAAAAACAAAAACACATCACATATGTTATGTTCACCTATTAACGACGAAAATAAAAAATAAATAACAACAAAAGTTCTTGGCAATATAAATTTATAATTAAATAAATATACCTGTTTAAAAATTTAAATAAATTGTCTCAAAATGTATAATAACGACGTAAGTTTTATCAATAATTAATAATCACTTTTTTATAATTTATCAAAAACTTTATTTTGTTATAATTAAGGTTACGTTTAATTATTTTAATCAACTGTTATTGCTTATTAAATTATACTAATCTATTTTTTTTTATTTAAATTGTATATTAATTTATAATTTTTTATCAACAGAATCATCAAGATTATTCAACAGCACTAGATTTTTACCCATCTTTACCACAACCAAAAGAATCAGAGTGGATTTACTCAATGAGAAGAACAATGCAGGTAAATAATATAAATAAATAATAAACAATTCAATTGCATAAATTTAATTATAATTTTTTTTTTAAGGAAATAGTTCCTGGATTATATCTTGGTCCTTACAGTTCAGCATGTAAATCAAAACTTCAAGAACTTTTAAATAATGGTATAACACATATTGTTTGTGTACGTGGAACAGATGAATCTCATATTATACGTCCAAATTTTCCTGATAAATTTGTGTAAGTTAATAAATATTTAAATAACAATGACATTATTTTTATAAACTGTTGTATCTATTTTTTTATTTTAGATATTTGGAGTTAAATATTTCTGACTCACCCAGTGATAATATTATACCATATTTTAGTGTAGTTAAAAAATTTGTTGACAATGCTTTAGAAAATAAAGGAAGTGTTTTAATTCATGGTATGGCTGGTATATTAAGAAGTGCTACTTTAGTTGTTGCATATGTAATGGAGGCTTATAATCTTGGTTATCAGTGAGTTATATTATTTATTTTTTTTAATAATATTTTTAACATTATTTAATTGACTTATCTTTTATTATTATTATTATTATTATTATAGAGAAGCAATAAACCTTGTTCAATCAAAAAGGTATTGCATTAATATAACTAAAAAATTCATATTACAATTAAGTGAATATGAGCCAATTTATCGTGCTAGAAACAATATGATTTACAATAATGCAAATAGTTTTAAAAAAAGATCACTTCAAGAAATGGATTATGAACGTGAGTCAAAACAACAAACTTATAATATAGATAATAATTTAATATTTTAAATTTTATTTAGAATAATATTTGCAAATTAAAGTGAATTCAATCCCAGCAAGTACAAAAATAAAAAACAAATAAATATTTCAAAATAATATTTAGGTATATGTAATGAAAGCTTTTAAAAAAAAAAATTAATTTAAATAAAAAAGTTTTTAATTTTTTTTAAAATAAATATTTAATTATTAATTGATACTATTATTATTTTTTTTCTATAAAATACATCATTTAAATTTTTCCCTCTAAAAATATTCAAGATGGAGACAAAACAAAATGGCTGCGAGTGCCATAAATTATTATTATTATTCTCTTTCGACCACTTTCGACTTACTCCGACAGTTAAAATCAAAACACATCAGTAACAATACATTATTTATTTTACTTTTTTAAATAAATAAATAATAAAATATGATAAATTCATAATCAATCATTTGTTATTTATTTATTATAAATATACAGTGCTTCAAAGTAATTTAATTTTTTTTATGTAATAAATAATATTGAAGTAAATTTAAAAAAAATTGTGATAAAACATCAAAACATATACACAATACATTTTTTTTTTTTATTATTATTAATTTTGAGGTTATAAAAATATAAAAATGGAGGTAAACGAAACTTTGTTTGAAAGACGAGAAATAATTCAAAATGAATTACTTGATGCAGTTATAAATGCTGATTGGTTTAAAAGTTTACGTACAATTTATAATAATTTATCACGACGGTAAGTATTAAAAAAAATATTTAATAATAAAAAAAAATTTATTTATTTATATAATATATATTTAATTTGTATTATTATTTTTTTTAAATTAGTTATCCAGATATGGACAAAATTTATCCATATGATAGAGCTATTGGATACATGAAAAATTGGCAAGATTGTGAATTTCTTTCAACACCAATGAACTTGATTGAATACACAAAAATATTATTATCTGAAGAATGGAAAGATGTATTAATTAAAAGAGATAATATGGAAATGAGTGTTCATACTGTATTAAATGATCAAGATAAAAATTGCATAACTGTATTTGCTGATCATTCATATTTACAATTATTTCATAATTTGTATAATTATAAACTTGATGTTTTTCCACTTGAAGGTATCAATGAACCACAAGTTGACAAATTAATGAGTATATCAGTATTGGTTCGTAATGAGGTAAGGTTTATTAATAAATTTATATTTATTAATAATTATATTATCAATTTTAATAAATTTTCTTTTTTTTTTGTTTAAAATATTTAACAGTGGTGGCCACTTGCTTGGGCATTAATTGAAAAATCAACAGTTGAAACATACTCAACAGTATTTGAAGTATTAAGTTCAGTACATGGTATTATGAAAAAACCAAAAAAAATATTACTTTCTTATTTTGAAATAGAACTTGGTGATTCTATAGATATATTATTTCCAAAAGCAACAGTTATTTGTACAATGGTATGTTTAAATTATTAAAAAATTATATTTTAAATTTATATTAAATTAATAATAATAATTTTTTTAAATATTACAGAGTGTAACTAAAAAATTGGATAGTATAAAAGGTAAAAATTATACAAGTGAAATGTTAAAACAAAATCCAAAAGCATTACGTTATTATAGAAAATTATTAGAACTTAATCAATTACCTGTTGAAGAAATTGAAAGTGCATTTGAACGTTTATATAAATCAACAAAAATATTAGATAATGAATTTATACAAGTAGTATTTAATTGTTATCGTGAATGGTGGATTGAAAAAATAACACCAAAAAGATATTCATATTTTGAAAATGATGATATTGAATTGGCTAAATTTGCTAAACGTTTTGAATTTGTTGATTTACCTGATGTTGATAAATGGAAATCAGTTTTTAAACCATTAAAAATATGGCAATTTACAGGTAAAATTTAAATATAAATTAATTATTTATATAGGTATACCTATATAATTTATTTTAATAATTTTATTTTTATTTATAATTTACAGATAGACTGTTGGAAATAATGATTATTATAAGAAAAAAAATTAAAATTTTCAAATAATTAATTATATTTATTGTGTAAGAGATTAAGCTCAATATATATTAAAAATTTTTTTTTTATTTTTGAATTAATTGTTTTGTTGTTATTTAATTTTTATTGGAATTTTAACACATACAATTTCCATTGATGGTGCTTCACGACGCTTCTTTTTTTTACTACTTTGAGAATCTTCATTATTACTACCACTACCACTATCACTGCTACCTTCATCATCACTACTCTTTTTATCATCTCCCTTGACTAATCGCCAATAAACCGTATCGTCTATAAACTTAAAATTAAATTTATTATTATTTAATAATAATACATACATTTATTATCATATAATAATAAGTTTATTTACAGATTTAAAAGCTTTAATGCCATGAGTGGTTATAGATCCTTTGTATGTGAACATAAGACCATTATTCAATGGACATTTTACTCCAGAATTTTCATTTTTACAAATGTCTTCTTTTTTAAGATTAATTTCCTGGTTCCACATAGGAATTTTCATTCCAACATGTGCATATGCAGTTTGGATTGTAGCCTCTATGGATATAAAAAATATATATTTTTTATTTATTTAAAAAATAAAACTTACTTGTTACAAATCTTATGGTAATATTATAAGTTTTTCCGTCTTCTATCTCACACTTATCTTGACTATCATCACAGTCTTCAAGTGAAGCTTCTTGCAGAGTTCCAAGTCCATCTTTAGCTGGATTTAAAGTAATAAATTAAAAAAAAAACGTTGGTGATTAAATTTGATCAATAATTATCCTTCAAAGAATAAAAAAAGTTGTTTGATAATAATAAAAAAAAAATGATAGAATAAAATATATAAATTATGTTAAAAAATAGAAAAAAAAATATTATTAATAGCAACTTAAAATTACAAATTACATAAATTAATTTATAATAATTTTAACAATTAAATTACTGATATTTTAATTATTATTATTAGTAGTAGTTTATTGATATGTATATATTTTTATATTTTTAAATAAATTACTTACTACAATCTGAAAGAGTTGCGTTTGTAATTGATCCAAGAATTAACAAAGACAAACAAATAAATATAATTCGAATCATGTTGATTTTTTATTTTTAATTTGAATAAAATTTCAAAGACTATTTATAAAATTTTATTAAACCCCACTAGTTTACTTTTTTTAATATCAATTTTATCATAAAAAAAAAGTCCTTGGACTTTTATTATAACGAATTTTACATGATAACTATAACTATTTTGTTTTTTCAACAATTATTTTTTTTATCATAAAATTGGACAGTTAAAAAAAAAAAATTAATGAACATGACTTGTAGATGTTATTGGAAAAAAACAAAATATACACATTAGCTTTTTATAATTATGATATTTAAAAAATTGATAATATATTTGTTATATAAGTTTTAAACAGTAGATTATTTATCATGATAAAAATAAAAATATTTTCAAGTAAAAAACTAGAAAATATAATAATTAATGTTTTATTTTTAATATAAAATAAAATTGTTTTAAAAAAAAAACAATTTATATTTTATTAATATTGATAAAACATTAAAAATTAAATCATCAATTATCCAAGTGTAATTTGATAATTATTATCTAAATATATTTCAACTTCTTCAGCAAGTTTAAATTTATCAAGAAAAAATATATCAGTTTTATCAAGCCATATTAAATTATTTTAAATTATAAAAAACAAATATCCATGCAACTTTGTGGTAACCTGCTAGTAGTAATATTTCTAATCCAATCAATATAAGAAGATACACGAGTGTATACTGATGATATCTATAAAAAAATAAAAAAAAATATATAAATCTAACTTTAATGATATGATTAAAAAAATATTATAAAATTAATTACTGGTGAAACACCACATGGTCTAAGACCCCATGAAACAATTCCAACTAATTTTGGTCCATATGCTGAATTTTTAACAAGAGGACCACCAGAATCACCAATGCATGGTGCAACAATTATTGAACCCAACAAAGGACCAGTACATAATTGTGTTTGATAAAGTTCCATATTAACATTTGCTTCATTTATTGAATCTCTACATGTATTTAAATCAATTACTGGTACATAATATGTTCTTAATTCATTTGACATTATTGCTCTATCATCACGTGATACTGAACCCCATCCAGATAGCCAATAAACATCAGCAACTGGTGTTTCATGAGTTTTTGGTAAAGCAACAGATTTAACATAATTATTTATGATAAATGGTTCATTTAATTTTAAAAGAGCAATATCATGTTGTGCATATAATCTATCAAAAGAAAAAAAAAAAAATTAAATATCATTAATACAATAAAAAATAATAAATAGTTAAAAAAATTTTGTATAAATAATACCCAGGATAATATTTATGAACAATAATTGCTATAACAAGACGATTTTGTTGATGAATTTCTGTTTCATTTAAAAAATGTTTACCAGCTAGTACATATATTTTAGATGATGTTGGAAGTTTATAAACACAATAAGCAGCTGTTATTATCCAACTTTCATTAACAATTGAACCTCCACAAAAATGTGATTGTTTTATTTCAGATGGTACACCCCAAATTGTTTTACGTGATAATGACACTTGATATGGAAATTGATGACTCTTTGCTGAATATCCATTTATAACACGATTTTGACTATTAACTAAAAATAAAACAATTTATAATTATTATATTAATAATTGTATAAATAATATTTAATATTTATTTACCTTGATTTAAAAAAATAAAAATAACACTACAAATAAAACTGATAAACATTTTTAAATTAATTATAAAATCAATAGAAATTTTTTTATATTATATTTTGTTACATGAAAATAATATATAAAATATATAATTCAAATTTTATAATTATTTTTTTAAAAAATTTTTATTAAAAATTAAAAAAAAAATACATCAAAAGAAATATTTTATTTATTACACATGTAAGTTACGATAAAAATAAATTCACAATGAGATTGTAGTAAAGTGATTATTCAAGCTTTTCAATAATAACAAAAGCATATTATGTATAAAAAATTTATAATCAAGATATTGATAATTTATAATTTTGAGTGGTATAAAATTACAATACTATAAAAATTAATTATTTACACTATTATTATTATTTATTTATAAATAATAAATGTAAAAAAAAAATATGATAAGATTATTATTGCAAATTGTAAATACATGTTTTATTATTTATTAATTTTTTTTATTTTTGTAGATTATTTTTGATGGTTTGTAATGCTTGTATTTTGTAAGATTATGTTTTGATAATAGATTTACCCACCATGTTTTACATCTTGTATTATTTAAAACTAGAGCTTTGAATTTTCTTTTACCTTCAATCAACCAATTTTGTATTATTTTTTCTGTTATTATTTTATTTTTAGAAATATACTCAGTGATTTTATTGTCAATATAATTATTAATTTGTATTCGTTTTTCTAATAGTGATACTCCTCCATTTTCATAATCTCTTTTCCATCTGTGAATAGCTCTGTAATCCAAGTATTTCATACCACTTGCTGCTCGTAACATATTTAATGACCATGTAGGATTATCATTTGCTAATTTAATAACTTTCAATTTTTCATTGGATGGAATTAAATGGAATTTATTTGTACTTGCATTTATTAAATTCTTTTTTTTATCAAGTGAATTAGATGATGAGTCTATTGAAGATGATTTATCAGTTTCTTGATCTATAAAATAATAATTATTATTATTAAATAATAACTTGTTAAGAAAATAAAAAATAAAATATTTTTGAATATATTATAAATAAATAAAATTACCAATTTGAAGTTCACGTGAATTTGGTCCAATAATATTATGTCTCTTTTTAAATGATCTAACCCAAGATATTACATTGGTATTATTTTCATTAAAATATATTTTTTTTGCTTTTACAGCCCATGTTATTAATAAATCATTTGAAAATGTTTTATTTTTATTTTTATATTCAAGACACTTTTTAAAAACCCATTGATCAATTTTCATATAATTTTCTTTATATGATAAACCTTTATTTACAAGTTCTTTCCAATCATTTAATTGACGATTACTCTG